>JAJIBD010035126.1:0-21431 GCA_021461705.1 Cryptotis parvus
CACTCGTTCCTCTTTCCTTCACTCATTCATTCATTCACTCACTCGCTCTCCTTAATCATTCGTTCACTAACTCCTTGGCACATTCATTCACTCCTACATTCATTCACTTTCGTACCTTCATTCATTCAGTTTACTCACTTCCTCCTTCACGCATTCATTCCTCCTTCATTTATTTCCACTCCTTCACTCCACTCCTTGGTCCTCAATTCTTTCATTCTCTCATTCATTCACTCCCTAATTCATTCATTCATTTATTCATTCATTTCTCTATTGACTCACTCACTCATGTAATCAAACCAGCTCTGTGCTGGCCCCTGGAGGAGCAACCCCTTAGCCAAGAGGGGGACCGACCTGTGAACAGGTACAGGCTGCTGAATGTCCCTAGGCCAGACTGGAGGCCTGCACAGCAGACAGGAGTTTTGCGGAGAAGCTATAGAGGAAAAGCATCGGAGAATGTGGAAATTAGTCTAGTTGAGTAGCCGGGAGCCATACCCAGTGGGCCAGAGGGCCATGTGGTACCAGGGAGGAGCCCGTGCCCTGTACATGCCAGGCATGCGCTTTACAAGGCCACATCTATGCCAAGCACTAGAAAGTATCATATTTTAGCACTGGTCTAACAGATGAAGATTAAGTCCCATCTACCCAGCCAGCCAGCAGATTTCATTGCATTCTTTCTTTTCTTCTTGTTTGGTTTTTTTTTGGGAGCTTTGGGAAATTCGGACCAGCAATGCTGAAGGGTTACTCCCCTGGCTCTGCGCTCAGGAATCACTCCTGGTGGTTCTCGGGAGGGACTATATGGGATGCTGAAGCTCAAACTTGGGTCGACCACTTACAAGGCAAAGCACCTACCTGCGTACTATGGCTCCAGCCCTCCTTGTGTTCCTAATCTAGCCAGCACTCACTGAATTCACTGCCTCTGGCTAGCCTGTGTTAGGAGGAAAGGGATGGCAAAAAGTCTTTAGCACTTTTGGTAAGTTCTGGAACGAACCAATATAAGACTAGAAACAAGCTGTAGGAAGAATGTGTGCCGGGCTGTGTGCAGGAAGGGGAGCTGGGAGTCACAGCGGGGAGGAGGACCATGTCGGGCCATAAAGTGCCTGGACTGGGACAGAGAGAAGGACCAACAAGATGGAGAGCAGCAGAGTGTGGATCACCGAGGCCTTACCCAGGAGAGTATGGGCCTGTTCCCAGCCCAGCCGGGACCATGTGAGAAACACGGTGAGGAAGCTGAGAGTGGAGGGGGACGAGGCGAGGCCAGTGTGGAGGAGACGAGGCAGGAAGGCCAGTGTGGAGGGAGACGAGGGGCAAGAAGACCAGTGTGGAGGACGAGGCAAGGGCCAGTGGAGGGACCGAGGCAAGGCCAGTGTGGAGGGACGAGGCAAGGCCGTATGGAGGGACGAGGCAAGGCAGTATCAAGACTAACAGGTCAGTGTGGAGGACAAGGCAAGGCCAAGTGTGGAGGACGAGGCAGGGTCGAGTGTGGAGGGGCGGGCAAGGCCAGTGGAAACGGTGCGAGCTGCCGGATCTTGCTGGTCTCTGGAAAGATGGTGAGTAACTGATCCCAGAGACTTGGAAAGACCCGGGGTGGGAACTGAAGGGAATGGAGGGGCAGTTTGGAGTGATTTCGTTCTAGGAGGGAGAGGGAGAAGAGGCGGGACAGTCTGGTGACCTGGACTCCAAGCGCTGCAAACATTTGGGCCTTTGGGGGTCAGAGAAATAACACAGGGTTAGGGTGCTTAGCTCATCAAATAGCCAGCCCAATTCAGTCTCCAGCACCAATCTGCTCTCTGAGCATGGCCAGGTTCATCCTGGAGGCTTCCAAGTGCTGCCCGAAAGTGGGGAACCCTTTGCAAGCTCCTACGTCACAGGGCCTGAGAAAGCCTGTCCAAGGTGTTGAATTCAGTCAATTTGGAGGAGCCCTCAAAGCTCATTTGGGGTGGAAATAAATTAAAAATAAAGGTTTTTTCTCTCTGAGTTTGAAAGATTTACCTTTGTAGGTAGGGCACTTGCTTCCCTGTAAAATGACCTTGTTTTTGTACACAGCATACAAGATGGTTCCTAACCCCATCAGGGTGACCACAGAGCACAGAGCCAGAAGGAAACCTGCAGAATTTCCCCAAACAATAGTAACAATAAAATTTGTACAGCGCATTGCCGTCTGCCACCCCACTGGGTCTCCTCTGGTTCATTCTCTCAGGTGAAAACACACCTTGTAAGCCCTCTGTTCTTGACTGGAATCACTACTGGACTCACTGTTTCAGGAGGAATATTGGTGGTAGAAAGCAAAAAGAGCCTGGGTGGAGTGATAACTGTGAATTGGGGCGTTTGCCCTTTGCATGCGGCCGACCCGGGTTCCATACCAAGCATCCCCATATGGTCCCGAGCACCACCAAGAGTAATTCCTGAGGTGCAGGAGCCAGGAGTAACCCCTAGGCGCCTGGCATTGTATTAAGAGAGAGAGAGAGAGAGAGAGTCATGACCTAAGCTCTACCTCTAGGCCACACCTATTGTCTCAGTTTCCCACCATGGGTCCCAGAAGACACATTCCCTTCCCTGTGATGAATGAGTCATCTCAGATTTGATGGGTTGAATTCTGGGTTTGTGGCTGTGATAGTTTAGGACCTTGGACAAAGTCGCCCACTTCTTAGAACCAGAAAGGCGTAGCCCAGCGGGTAAATTTGCCTTATGCGGCCGGCCTGTGCCGGCCCAGGTTCGATCCCAGCATCCCCATGTGGTCCCCCAAGCACCACTATCCACTATCACTATCTTCCGTTCCATCATCTATTTGCTAATGGGCACCAGTAAATATCTCCATATGTCCTGCTCATGCTAGTAGAACACAAGGCATCCACTTGCTCAGGAACATAAAGGCCTCAAACCATTATATTAGGCCATGAGAATGACCTAATATAAATGTTACTGGTATTTGGCATATCAAATGGAGCGACGCGAGCAGGCTTGCCATGCAGGTAGCATACTCTTGTAGTCACCTCTAAAAAAAGCATTTATTGATGAACCCGCCGCGCTAGCGGTACGCGCGCGAGCGTGTAATAGTCTGGTCTGCTGGGTGGAGATAATTATGAGAGGAAGTCGAATGTGGAAGATGGCGGCCCCATGAATGGGGGGTCGTCTGGCTTGTTGTGAGAGGCTCTGCTGGGGTGGCAGGCCAGGGCGAGTGGCCGTGTGTCAATTTGCCCCTGAGCCGCCGGTAATTCCTGTTTGAGGCCAGAGGTAACCCAGGCATCACCGGGTGTGACCCAACAAGCAAAAAAAAGATCACCCACTTCTTGGGGTCTCCTTTCTTCACCAAAGAAAGTGGTGCCACTATCCTGAAGGGAATGACATGTAGACTGCATAAGGTTATAGTGATAAAAGTAGGTATACATGAAGATTGTGGGGTGGGACTCACAGATCTGGGACGACATGGGGGAGTTGGGGTGTGCCTTCCAGAAAGTAAAGCAGGGGGCTGGAGAGAGGCTGGTGTTAAAGGTGCTTGCCTTATAACCAGCCAACCTGGATCCAATCCCAACTTCCACCAGGAGTGATCCTGAGCACTATGAGTGTGGCCCAGCAAATTAAAATAATGAAAGGAGGCAGGCGGACAGCTAATACCTTGCGCCTGCAGCCATCCCTGAAACACATTCCTGGCACCTCATATGGTGTGGTAACATTACCGAGAGTGATCTCTGAGTGCAGAGCCAGGAGTGAGCCTGGGCACCTCTGAATGTATTTAGAAAAGAAGCAGCAGGGAAATGCTCAGGGTGCAGGCTGAATGTCATGAGGTGTGAGGTGGGATTTGGGGTGAGGTGTGTTTTTCTGCCCAAAGGTCTCAGCCTCCGCCTCAGTGGCCAGGACAAGCTTGCCCTCAGAGGTCAACTTTGCTCAGAACAAAGCCTGTCCCTGCTACCCTGACCCTGCCTACTCTCTCTCCACCTAGTCCTACCCCCTTGGTACAGGGCATCAACCTGTCGAGGGGGCCCAGAGGCAGCAGGTCAGCTGGCCGAGCTGTTTATAAGCGGCAGCTGATGTTCCTGCTGGGCGACCGGCGCTGCCGGCTGTGGATGCCCATGTGGCCAGAAGCATATCTTTTGACAGTCATTGGTCCCCAAGGGCTGCTGGCCAGCAAGGTGAGGGGCTACAGGGTGGCCGAGGATCTGGAGAATTGCAGGGAGTTGGTGCTAGGCGAGAGATGGGAAACCAGAGCAGGCGGGGTCCCAGGACAGTGTGAGTCACAGGGGTACTTCTTACCCATTGCCCCTGGGCGCTGGCACAAGGCAGTAACAGACTACGATGCTGGGGACAGTGGGGGCCAAAATACTCCTACCATCTCTGCCCAGGCCGGATTGCTGAGTGACACACAGTCTCAACTTCCCTGCCCCAGGTCGGACTTGATCATAGTGCTGGGTTACGAGGCGGTGTCAGAGGTAGAGTTCCTACCCAGCCCTGCTGCAGCGCCCGGCTCATACGCTTCCTCCCGCAGCTATGCCCCAGGAGAGCAGCAGATGGACAGCAGGGTGGTATTCCCCAGCATCCTGCTTATTCGGGAACCTCACAGTGTCTTGAGGCAGACACATGTGTCCGGGGAGAGGTGGAGACAGTTGGGCCATCTGCGTGATGGAGTGTCACCAACGAGGCAGATGGGTGGAGTGGGCTCCCCACTGCCCTCCTGGCTGGTCTCCTAGCAGCTGGGCAGGGTGCAACCTGCCATGCTGCGTGAACAGGGCACAAGGGCACAATTCAGCTTGCACAGCAAGGGTGTATCACTAAGAAGTCTATGGACAGATGCATAAGTAGTAATATGTACAAGTTATTTATCAACAACTTCTTTAGACAATTTCTATACATTGGCTGAACAAGTCCAGGCTCTGAAGAGGTTGGTGGTGAGCAGCAGGCAAGGGTGACTGAGTGAGAAGCAAAGTCTCTGGACTTGAGATCCCCTTGTGATCAATCCAGGCCCCCAAGCCCTAACTCACAGTCCTTTTCCTGGATTTTCCTCCTGACCCATATGCAGGGACGTATGCGGGGATGCCATAAGGTTCTGCTTGCTGGGCACTTGTCCCATCCTTTCCTTCAATCCCACGATAACACACACTGGAAGGGGGCTGTTCTCTGTGTATGCTGCAATAAGTCATGCGGTGAGACAGAGTTTGGAAAACCCAGGCAGGGTTAGTACCGTCCTCACCCTTATATTAGCTGCTCCTTATATTCTCACTAGTACAGCAAAAGTGTGTCTTCCTGGTGGCTGCTGCCTCTTGTAGGTCATTTGAGCCAGAGAAATAGAAACGGGACATAAAGTGGCTTGCTTGCCGCTGCCAACAGTTCAAATCCCAGGCATGGGGTCCCTGAAAAATGTGTAGGACTCATTGCTAGAGCACAGAGGCCAGGGAGCCCCCTGAGCCTACACTGGACACTGGCCCAGAACACACACACACACACACACACACACACACACACACACACACACACACGATTGATCTTGTTTGGCTTTTTGTTTTTTCTTTTTGGAGTCACGCCTGGTTATGTTCAAGGGGCTCTGCACTCAGGAATTACTCCTGGTGGTACTCAGGGGAACATATGAATGCCAGGGATTGACCCAGATTCGGCGACGTGCAAAATTAAATCCCACCCTCCTGAACTATCCTCAGCTAATCTTGTATTGTGCTATCCTTGTTCTAGCCTTCGCTCTTGCCTGTCTCCCATCTCTTGTCCACTGCGTTTTGGGGTGGGGCTCAGAGGTGGCGGGGGTTGGTGGATGAACTTTCTAAACTGTCTCCTTCCTCTCACGCCCTGCAGCCTTAGAGGATTCAGAGGACAATGAAGTGCCTCGCGGAATGAAGATCACGCTCAGCAGTCACACACACACACACCTGACCCGACGGCGAGTGCACCAGGCGCGAGGTTCAGAAGCAGCTTGTGGTGGGTGCCTGCCTACAGGGCTCCCAAGCTCTGCCAGGCGGGTACAGGTGAAGGTTCTCCTGAGCCCAGCCCAAACTATCCTCCCTGGGCTCCCTGGTCTGGTTCTCCCCAAAGGTACTTTCGGGACTTGACCAGCTGCCTCCGCAGACAGAGTGCCTGTCCTCGGATGGGCAGGCCAGGGCCAGCCTAACACAGCTCAGACATGCACAAGGGTCCCCGGAGAAACTAGCGCCAGGCCACAGAGGCAAGGCGAGTGGGGCGCTGATCCAGGAGGAAAGGCGGAGACGAGGCACGAGTGGCGGGGCGGGCCCGAGGCTGCAGAGGGTGCACGGCCTCCACAGCGAGTCCTCTGTCCCTGACCACTGTGGCCATGCAGGTGAAAGCTGAGTGTGTTTGTGGACTAACGCCCAGGGCCATGGGGCCCTGTACCGCACTGGCCGCCTGTCTGCTCTATGCTGCTCAGACTGCATCTGGCGTCTTTGGCAGCATTAGCGGTAATTTTCGGACCGATGAGGCTGCACAGAGCGGCCAGAACTTGCCACCTTTATGAGAGACTGGGCGTCTATGCCTGCGCTCGGTTTCCTGCAGGGTGAGTCCAGAGAGAGGGGACAGAGCAGCCGTGGGCCCTTACCTCACTACCAACAGGCAGGGTGCCCCCAATCAGGCCCTTACGCTGAGTCTTTAACCCCCCAGCAGCCCTTGCCCTGGTTCCAGGACTTCCCTTCCTCTGGAGCCTCTCTTGTGGCGAGTGCCCACCTAGTCCTCCCCACTCCCTGGAAGCCCACCCCTGCAGGTCCCATCCCACTCCAGGAGAACCATGGGTCTCTATTCCTCCCAGGAGCTCCTGATACTCCTAGCGCCTTCGCTATTGGCAATGGAGCGGCGTCCAGGCGGCGCGCTCAGCTCCGCAGGCGCCTTGCGACAAGCAAGATCGCGCTCCCGCCGTCCTTCTATGACACCCTGCGCGTTGGGCCTTTTCCTCCCAACCGCCGCCAAGGACATACACGTCATCGGCCGGGGCTCTGGGGCTCACTATCCTCACGCTGCTCGATTGTCAGCTGCTACTCCATTGCCACCGTTGGCGTTCATCACTGGCCAACACACCACTCTTCGGTGTGGTCATCCTGCCCCTAAAATTTGTGGTATCTTAGTGCAGGAGTGAAAAAATTGGAGGTCAGGAGCGTGATTTAATTAAGTTCAAGACTTTTATTGGAAATGTGGTTCTTGAAAGGTGTGGTTTTGCTGGGCGTGTTTTCCTGGGCTTTATTGGGATTGGTTTCAGTGGGGCATGATTTACTGAGGTAAGCTTTATTTGGGGTGTGATTTTACTGGAGTGCCTGGAGTGAGTGGGCGTGGTTTTTAGCGGGCGTGGCTTTTTAGTGGAGTGTAGTTTGGGGAGGCGTGGTTTATTCTGAGGTTTGGCTTTCCGTGGGAGTGGATCTGTGGGGGTGGGACAAAAGTGGTCTAAACTATTGACTGAAAAGCAGCTGTGTTTTGTCAGGGTGGAAGGCGTGGCTGTCTCTTCCTGAAAATTCATTTTTCTCATCTGGAAAGTAGAACTGGCCTGGCTAGTTTGTTGTCAGGATAAATGAAGTTCTTTTAGGGGTTGAGGAAGGGTAAGCAAGGGCTGAACACAGGTCTTTACATGCTGGAGGTCTGGGTTCAATCCCCAATCAGCTTGATGAATGGACCCTGAGCACTGGGTCCCCAAAACAAGGAACTAGGTGTATGTCCGCCCATTAAAAAGAATAATTAAAGATGTGGCCCAAAACAGAAGTAGAATGAAGTCACCATGAACTGCAGGCTGACATTGGAACTCTGCTCAAGTTCCAGCAAATGTGAAGAGTTTGAGACACAGTTATCGCTGGCTTCTCTTTCTACATGCCTGAGCCTGGATTTGTGTATGTCTGTCTTTCACAGAGGGTTGATAACATTCAGATACAGCAGAGCATAAGAAACATTTGCCTCCCAAACCTTGTCCAG
The DNA here is from genome assembly GCA_021461705.1 of Cryptotis parvus. Taxonomy (NCBI): domain Eukaryota; kingdom Metazoa; phylum Chordata; class Mammalia; order Eulipotyphla; family Soricidae; genus Cryptotis; species Cryptotis parvus. The sequence goes on from JAJIBD010035126.1 coordinate 7,900, forward strand.
AACCACGAAGGTCCCTTGAGAAGGTCATTCCAAGGTAGACAATCCCCTCCCCCCCACCGCTGGACTATGTGGTGGTGACACAGAAACATAGGCCCCCGCATGGCGATAGCCCCTGACCTCACAGGAAGGATAGAAGCTACAAGCTGAATGAAGATGAAGTTTTAGAAACTGAGTTGTGGGGGCGCCATAAGAAAAGAGGGGGCCGAGCGATAGTCCAGCAAGGTAGGCGTTTGCTTTGCGTGGCCGGCCATACTGTGGAGTTTGATCCCTGGGGTACCATATGGTCCCCGAGCACCACCAGGGGTAATTCCTGAGTTCAGAGCCAGGAAATCCTTGTGCATTGCCAGATGTAACCCAAAAAAGCAAAAAGAAAAAAAGAAAAAAGAAAAGAGAAAGAAAGAAGAAAGAAAGAAGAAAGAAGAAAGAAAGAAAGAAGCAAGAAAGCAAGAAAGAAGAAGAAAGAAGAAAGAAGAAGAAAAGAAAGAAAGAAAGACAAAAGAAGAAGAAAGAAAAGAAAGAAAAAAGCAAGCAAGAAAGAGAGAGAGAGGGAAGGAAGGAAGGAAGGAAGGAAGGAAGGAAGGAAGGAAGGAAGGGAAGGAAGGAAGGAGGAGGGAGGGGAGGAGGGAGGGAGGAGGGAGAAAGAGGGAGGAGGAGGAAGGAAGGAAGGAAGGGAAGGAAGGAAGAGGAAGGAAGGAAGGAAGGAAAGGAAGGAAGGAAGGAAGGAAGGAAGGGCCAGGCAATAGCACAGTAGGTACTGTGTTTGCATGTAGCCTACCTGGGTTCAATTGCTGGCATCCCATATATGGTTCTCGAGCACCCTCAGGAGTGATTACTGAGTGCAGAGCCAGGAGAGTAAACCTGAGCAGTACCATGTTTGGCCCAAAAGCTAGAAAGAAGAAAAGAAGGGAAGTGGAGCGTGGCCCAGCGGGTAGGGCATTTGCCTTACTGCCTTGACGGCCTGGGTTCGATCCCAGTGTACTATATGGTCCCGGCGCCGCCAGGGAGTAATTCCTGAGTGTAGAGCCAGGGTAACCCCTGAGCATCGCCGGGTGCGAGACCAAAAGCAAAAAAAAGAAAAAAAGAAAAAGAAGGAGGACCGGATATTAGCGCAGCCCGGGTAAGGTGTTTGCCTTACCGCGCCCAGCCAGCCAGACCCGATCCCAGCATCCCATATGGTCCCCGAGCTCTGCCAGGGAGTAATTCCTGAGTGCAGATACAGGAGTAACCCTGAGCATTGCTAGGTGTGACCCAAAAAGCAAATAATAAAAATAATAATAACAATAACAATAATAATAACCCCTCAACAATAATGATAATAATAATAATAATAATAATAGATGTAGGGCCAGGTGAAAGTATGAGTGGGTATGGCATTTTGCCTTGCATGCTACTGACTAAGTTCAGTCCCCAGCATCCCATAAGGTACCTATTATCTTCAGAATTAATCCCTGCGTGAAGAGCCAGAAGTGAGCCCTGAGCACTGCTAGGTTTATGCCCCACTTCCACAAAGAATAAAAATGAGATGATAAAAATATGCAAAAGATATAGCGGCTGGAGGGAGATAGTATTACCTTGGGAAGGCATTTACTTAACACGTAGCTAACCTAGCCGATCCCAACTTATCCCATATGGTCCTCTCCTTTTTACCAGGAATAATTCCTAAGTGTAGAACCAGGGAGTAAGTTCTGAGTGTAGCTGAGTGTAAAAAAACTTTATTAAAGATGAAGATTATTTATTTTATTTTATTTTATTTTATTTGCTTTTTGGGTCACTGACGATGCTCAGGGTTACTCCTGGCCCTGCACTCAGGGTACTACTGGCCGTGCTCAGTTGGACCATATGTAGGATGCGAGGATCGAACCCAGGCCCGGCTGGGCCGGCCGCATGCAAGGCAAATGCTACCCGCTGGGCTGTGGCTCGAGCCTATTTTGAAAAGTGTGAAAGTGGGGTCTGGAGAGAAAGTACAGTTAGTAGAATGTTTATCTTACATGACCAACTCAGGTTTAAAAAAGGAAAATGCAAAAATATGTCAGGAAATATATGCTTAAAATCCACCCATTAAGAGTCACGCCTCAGTTATATATATATATATATATATATATATATATATAATATATATATATGGCTACACAAGTTTATTTATTTTGGTTTCTGGGCCCACCTGATGTCTACTGTGGGATCTCTCCTGGTAGGCCTCAGGGGGACCATATGTGGTTCTGGGATTTCAGCCAGGGTTGGCTGCGTGGCACTTCACAAGGACTGGAGCTCTCTCCTGAGTCATGGCGGAGTTGGTTTTTCAGTTTGAAGCTTGATTGTTTACATTAACTGACCAGATTACAAAAATATGATAGTGATACCTTGGTTCATCTGTCTAACCAGCCGTTGAACAGGTCTTCTCTGTTTGCCAAGCATCTCCCACCTTCCACATCGGTAGTCTTTTTCTTTATCCCACCCCAGGAGAGGATAATTTGAAGGGGGTCAGTGGAAGATTGTTTGCCTCTTTGAAGTGTTGTACAACAGTATAGATCTCATGAATTAGATTCTCCATGCAGGCGATGGCGTATTTCACAGAAAAGTTCAGCACAATCGAGCCAACAATTGTGTTATCTGTGGGAGCAGTTAAACTGCTTGTGAATTTTTGCTATAACCACGCTTGTAGATCAATTCATTGCTGACTTCAGGTTTAGATAGCCCATGCAATATAGGGTTCCACAATCCTCAGCATGATGTCCCAAGCCTTGTTGAGTTTAGACCAGCCATTGAAGATCTGAGGTAGCCGGGAGAAGCTTCAGCATCAACCCAGACCCCCAAACTGGGCTTCGCTACTGACACCTCTAATCCTGATGACAAAAGCAGGTTCTTCAGGGAAGCAGCTTTTCTTGTGTCCCTAGCCATGCGCATCTCTGTCACTGTATATCCTGCCTAACTCCTGTGATAATGCTTAGCTCTTTCATAGACCAGCTTCCTCCTCGTCTTTCAAAGCCTCTTTTGAGCAAACTTCTTTTCAGGTTTGCTTAATCTTCAACACTGTGAAATTCTTTCCCACTTTTTCTTCAGGGTTTTCTGGCACATTGGGGCTTCTTTTCTTCTCTTCTATGCCCTCTGGGATTCCAGTTGGAAAAAAGATTCATGGCAGAGTTTGACTTCCGGTTTGACCCCCCCAATGTTGCCCATTTTCACAGGTGGCGGTCACGAGAATCTGTACTCTTGCAGACCCTTGCCCCACAGCAAAGTGTGCCCAAACAGACAGTGAGCACCTGGGGCGGAGACCACAACTCAGGAGTTATGGTGCTGCCTAAACATGCCGCTGACCCAGGATGTCCCTGACATCATTTGTAGTTCCCCTAGGCAGCACTGGAAATGATCACTGAGCACACAGGAAAATAGCCCCTGAAGAGTACCGCAATGTGTGACAGACCTCCAAAAGGAGGCGTGCAGTTGTCAGTAGACACAGTCAGGATGTGTGGAGAGCCACCAGTTAGAGCCACCCACAGAACAAGGCACAAACACCTGACATTAAAAAATGTGACTGAGCCACCATGTATAACTTCAGCCACTGCGGCAGCATGTGCCAGCACCCTGCATGGAGACAGGTATCTTTGATTTTGTTTTAGATTGTTTTTTTTACTTCTTGGGATTACCTCAACGATGCTCAAGGGGGTTACTCCTGGCTCTGCATTCAAGAATTACTCCTGGCGGTGCTCGGGGAGCCATGGGATGCCGGGGATCGAGACCCGGATCAGCCTGTGCAAGGCAAATGCCCTACCTGTTACTATTGCTTTTGCCCTCTACAGGTATCTTCCTGACTTAGGAGGTCAAGAAGCAAGGTCAGTGCTAGAAACCACCTTCCCCTTTCTCAAGGGTGAGAGGTCACGCATGAGCTGCGAGGCAATCAGGAGAGGCTTCCTGTAGGAGGGCCCAGGAGACTGAGCAGGAACTGGTTAGAAGGAAAGATGAAATAAATTCGTGGGCTCCACAGGACCTAAGTCTCGGATCTTGCCGAGAGCGGAGGAACAGGTTCTTCTGGGGGCGTGGGGCTGGCTGAGAGGTGGCAGAGCAGAGCCCTGAGTGGGTTTAGGGCGTAGCAGGACCAAGTCGGGGTTCTGGGTCCTACCCACCAAACTTTCTCTCCCCCTCCGCCCCCCTTCCTCACGTGACCCGCGTCCGGCAGCGCTGAAGCGGCTGGGTCTGTCAACCGCTCGCCCATCTTCTCCACTTCTCGGAGACAGTGTCCAGGCACCAGTGTCATCCGGGCCTATGGTGCATGATCAAGGACTTTAAGGCCATGTTTGATGCCAAGGTGGACATATGAAGAGGAGCTTCTACCCCAACTGTCTCTCACGGTCCAGAGCTCCCCTTCTCCACTAAGTGGGCGCTGTGCAGGGGAACCCCTGAGGTGTTCTGGGTCCTGGCCACCACCCCCCCACTTTCTCCTTGTCTGGACCTACAGGTGGCTGAGGTTCGGCTGGAGTTCTTGGGAAGCTACATGTGTTCTTCTCTCTTTCTCTTCTCTGTGATTGGGAGAAGAAACACGAGTCGAGGCTGGTGGGACTCTCGTGTCCTATGCCCTACAGGTAGAAGGTCTTGGCAGACTACCGGGTATCCCAGGGCCGCTACGACTCGGAGGTTAGAGCCAGCCCAGGACCCTCCAGTGATTGTAGCGCAAGGAGATGGGTCTTTGGGGGGAAGCGTTGTCACGCAGATCAAATTTCTTGCCCTGCGGTGTTGAGGCGTAGAGATGGGTCCCAAGGACAGATGGAGCAGTCCTGTCCATGAAAGCCTACAGGACTTTTGCCATAGGATTGTCTCAAGTAGATCACATGGGATTGTCCTCAAGTAGATCACCTGGGATTGTCCTCAAGTAGATCACATTATGTTTGTGCCTTTTAGGGTCACACGCGGCAATGTTCAGGGTTTCTCCTGGCTCTGCACTCAGAAAGTTACTCTGGCAGTACCGGAGGACCATATGTGGATAGCGAGGATCGACCAGGCCTGCATGGAGTCGACCACGTGCAAGACAAATACCTACCTGCTGGGACGCGTCAACCCATTTCACATTTTCTTTTCATTGTTATTGTAGATTTTGATTATGTGTTAGGCTCAGAGTTACTCTGGCTCTGTACAAGCATCCCGATAGTATGTAGGATACCAGGGATCATTGAACCTCGGATGTTCACCTGGGTTGTCTACGTGCAAAGCAAACACCCACCCACTTTATTATCTCCAACCTTATTATTGTTGGGGTTTTTTTGGTTTTTTGACTTCTTTTGGTAACACCAAGTGATGCTCAGGGGTTGTTCGGACTCTGCACTCAGGAATTACTCTGGCAGAGCTCGGAAGGACCATATGTGATGCTGAGGATTGAACCCGTGTCAGCCACATACAAACAAAGCCCTACCTAATGTGCTATTGCTCCAGCCCTCTTGTTTTGTTTTGAGGCCACCCAGTAATGCTCAGGAGTTACTCCTGGCTCTGCACTCAAGGTTACTCTTGGTGTTACATGGGTACCATATGGGATGCTGGGGGCTCAACCCCAGATTGACCAGGAAAGCAAGCTCTCTATTACTCTGCACCTAATGTTGTGTTTTGGTTAATGGGCCACACCCAGCAGTGCTGGGGTTGGGGCAACCCTATATGTTCAGAGACCAGTTCCAGCAGTGCTTTGGGGGACCTTGCATGGCTGTGATCCAACCAGGCCTACCACTCAGTAAGCTGGGGAGGTCCCTGGCCTGGTTACTCTTCTCACCTGAGTCTTGGCTGTTCAGGTCGACAGAGGACCAAGAGTCAGACAGTCTCAAGTGCTGTGCCTGGGAGTCACTAAAGAGCTTGCCGAGAAGCAGATGTTGATTCAGGGGGCTGCAGGATAGGGTTCAGGAATCCTCGGTACAGTGTAGTCCCAGAACGGTTGCTACATCGCTTCTAGAAACTTGCTAGAAAGGCATAATTCAGGTCTCACCCAGAACTACCGCACTAGGGAGCTATGTCCTAACAAGAGTCTCTGAGAAATCTCTCTGCTCCATCTGAAAGACTGGGAACCATCAAACTTAGTAGCTCTGGGTCTAGTCTCTGTGTCACGCCAGGGATAAATTTGAGTTAGTCATGAGGCCCATTTGGGTCATAGTTGGACTGGGATGCAGTCACGGAGAGCAAATGCCCCTCAAGTTGGTGGGTGGATGTGTGTGTGTGTGTGTGTGTGGGGAGTGTAGCCTACTCATGACCCAGCATGGTGACACTTGCTGTTTTGTTTGTTTTTGCTTTGAGGTCACATCCAACACCCAGCACTGCTCAGGACTACTCCTGACTCTACACTCAGGGTCACTCCTAATGGTTCAGAGGACCATAGGGATGCCGGGGATTGAAGTCAGCTTGCTTGCATGCGGTGCAAACGTCTTACCTGCTGTACTACTGCTCCACCCTAGGTGACTTTTAGTCTGAACTGGATGATCGGTGTAGTGTCAGACCTGGAGTCTAATATCGTATCCGTGGAGAGAGGAGAGAGTACTCAGACCAAGGAGGAGGTGAGTACTGGGGGGGCACCTGGGAGGAGTCTGGGTTAGCTGGAGAAGGATGCTGGGGTGCCCATTCCTGTCCCTCAAGGCAGAGAAGTTCAGGTGACTCCATCATTCACTCCTTCATTTATTCCTGCAGACATGAATATTAGGAGATATACAGGCCCTGAGTGGGCAGGATGGACTTGGTGGAACTCAGCCAGACTGCAGGGCCGTGCTTGCTAACACCCCTGAGGCATACACAGAGGACGAAGGGGACCCTTCTGGGGTGAGGACAGCAGGGGCAGGGGAGAGAATGGCGCCATAGACCCGCACTTAGTCAGAGGAGCAGAGAGGGGCCAGGCTGGCGTTTTAGGTGGAAGAGACCGCTACTTGGGGTGACTCTTACTTCCCCACCAGCGTGGTCACACCCCCAGACTTCCTCTAGTCTAGAAGTCCACATACTATGGCATTCATGGCATTTTATTTTGTTTCAATTTTGCTTGTTGTGGATTATTTGCTTTATTTATTCTTTGGATTTGGGGGCCACACACCCTGTGGTATTCAATGCTCAGGGGACTCTCCTAGCAGTGCTCAAGGCACTATGGTAGTGCCTGGGATCAAACAAGGGTCCCTAAATATAAGTCCTGCTTCAGCCAGTTAGGAGTGTCTCTCTGGAACATTCAACCACTTTGGTTTTTTTTTTGTTTTGTTTTGTTTTGTTTTGTTTTTTTTTTTTTGCTTTTTTAGGTCCCACTTCAGCAATGCTCAGGGTTACTCCTGGCTCTGCACTCAGGAATTACACTGGTGCTGGGGGGACCATATGGGATGCGGGAGTTAAACCCAGGCTGGCCGCGCGATGCAAGGCAAACGCCCTACCTGCTGGGCTATCGTTCTAGCCCCACTTTTTAGAGTATGTGTCACTTTTTTTTTAAAAAAAAAACAGGGAGGAGGAGTGAATTGTGGAGAGAGTGTTGAGGCAACACCCAGTACAGAACTCAGGGGGCTATTCTTGGATCTGTGCTTAGGAATGACCCCTAGCTGTACTTGGGGACCTTATGTGATGCCAGGGGGATCAAACTGAGGTCAGTCACACATAGAGCAAGCACCTTAACCCTTTGACTATCTATCTGCCCCCTCCCCATTCAAACACTTTATCTTGTTTCTTTGGGGCCATACCTGAGTGATATTCAGGGTTGATGCCCTGTTTCTGCAAGGATCACTCCTGAGGGTTTGGGGAGCTATGGGGTGCTGGGGATCAAACCCCACGGCGGGCGCATTCAAGGCAAGCTTCCTACCTGCTGTACTATCTCCAGCACCCCCCGCAGCCACATTAAATCTCCTTCCCAGTGTGTGTGTTTCAGCCCTCCATGTCACACACCTTTGTTCCCGAGAACCCCACCCTCTGACCTGCCCTTGTCTCTTGTCCATCGTCTCTTGTCCATGTCCATCAGCTATGCCTCAGATTGCTCCCGCCCTACCATCATGCTCACACTCAGCGAAACCACACTGCGCAGCCCCACGCTTGCTGCTTGCACCTAGGCGCGTGCAGTAGCCACCAAAGTGCGGGCAACGCTGAGTCCTACCCACTCTGATCCGCCCAGTGGGGAGTTCTGAGTTCTGATTACTGCTTCCTGAACCACATTCCCATAAAGCCAGCAAGCCCCTGCTCTGAAGAGTCTTTCTCCTCCGGCCTCACCTTTCTCCCCGTACACTTTCGGCCTATGACCTAGCACACTTCGGTGAAAAAAAAAGAAGTCCATCTATTTTGTTTGTTTATTTTGGGACCACACCCAGCGATGCCAGGGATACCTCCTGGCATTTCTCAAGGCACCCATGTGGTCTCAGGGATAAAATTTGATTTGGCTCAGAAGTGATTGACTGGGCTGGGCGATAGCCCAGCAGTAGAGGCGTTTACCTTGCATGCGGCCGGCCTGTGCGGCCTGGGTTTGATAACCGGCATCATATAGTCCCCCAAGCACATGAGTCCTAGGTACGACCCAGGAAAGCCCTAGCGTTGCCGAATGACCCAAAAGCCAAATAAAAAAAAGTGATTGACTGTGCTCAGGGGGATGCCAGGGATGCAAACCAGGGTCTGCCACGGGCAAGGCAAGCACCTTATTCAGTACACTCTCTCCCCTGCCCTTCCCACCCCTTCTTCTTCTTCTTCTTCTTCTTCTTCTTCTTCTTCTTCTTCTTCTTCTTCTTCTTCTTCTTACTTCTCTTCTCCTTCTCCTTCTCCTTCTCCTTCTCATTATATTTATATTCCTCCCCTTCTCCTTCTCCTTCTCCTTCTCCTTCTCCTTCTCCTTCTCCTTCTACCTCTCCTACTCCTTCGCATACTCCTGCTCCTTCTGCCTTCTCCTGCCCAGCCTCCTTCTCATTCTCCTCCTCCTCTCCTCCTCCTTCTCCTCCTCCTTCTCCTTCTCCTTCTCCTCCTCCTCCTCCTTCTCCTACTCCTCCTCCTCTCTTCCTCCTCCTCCTTTCTCCACTCCTTCTCCCTTCTTGCCTTCTTCTCCTTCTCACTTCTCCCTCCTTCTCCTTCTCCCTCCTTCTCCCTTCTCACTCTACTTATCTTCTCACTTCTCCTTCTTCTTCTACACTTCTTCTTCTTCTTCTTCTCCTTCTTCTTCTTCATTGTCTTCTTCTTCTTCTTCTTCTTCTTCTTCTCCCTCCTCACTCATCATCATCATCATCATCCTCCTCCTCCTCCTCCTCCTCCTCCTCCTCCACACTCCTTCTCCTCCTCCTACTCCTCCTCTTCCTCTAGGCCCTGGTCCTCTTTCCTCCACTTCTCCTTCTGCCTCCTCCTCTCCTTTTTTTTTTTTTTTTTTTGGGTTTTGGGTCACACCCGGCGAGCTCAGGGGGTTGCTCAAGTACTCCTTGAGTTGCTTCTAGGGGACCATATGGGATACTGGGGATGGAACCCATGTTGGCCCCACGTGCAAGGCAAACACCCTACCCACGGACTCTCACTCCAGCCCCCTCATCTTCGGTTCTGTTAGGACTTGAGAGATGGTTCAGAGGGAGGATGGAGATTACTTCCCAGTAAGCACCTGAGAGGATCCCTAACTACGCACAGTTACCGCAGAGCTAGCCCTCCAAAACCAGACTTTCCATTATCTTAGGTGTCCCTTTCACCATCTTTATTTTCTTTTATCTAAATTTGTTTTTATTTCATGAAGTGGGGGGACTCGAAGCCAGTTGATCATTATGTGTCAACCTGAGCCGATGGTTCAATGCTTGGTCCCAGACACCTGGAGGCCCCCAGGCACACTCTGCGGTTCTGCGGTGGGTGGGAGAAGGGATGACCCAGGGCTACCTCCTGGCTCTTCCTTTCATGAGAACTAGAGCTCCTCCTGGTTTCAGGGTCCAGTCCTATTCTTCTGGACTTTCACCCCTGGGTTATGCCCTCTTCCTTCCCCATCAGTCTTATTACCATTATGGTTTTTCCCTTCCTTTTTGAGTTACACACGGCAATTGCTCCAGGGGTCACTCTGGCTCTACCTCCAGAAATTACTCCTAGCGGTGCTCAGGACCATATGGGATACCGGGGATTGAACCCAGGTCGGCTGCGTGCAAGATAGCGCCTTACCCACTGTGCTATAAAACAAGCCCTGTCCTTTTGTACCTTTATTTAAACCTACTGTGAGTTACAAAGTTGTTCACCATACAGCTATTACAGGTACTCAATATTGCAACACCAGTCCATCGACCAATGTGTCCTTAACACCACCAAAGTTTCTAGTTTGCGCTCACCACTCCAAGCATGTTCCCCTAGCAGGCACTAAATGCTTAACTTTTTATATGATTAACTTATGACATTATGACATATATTATGACATATATGACATATATCATAATGATGTTGCTAAGAGTGTGGCGTTTTACTGAAGAAGCTGTTACAAATAAATTAGGTGTGATGTGTGCTCAGGGTGTCAGTTTTGTAGTGACTGTATACTCAGGAATTCCAAAGTCTTTATCTGGGTGATAAAATTGGAGTTAGACTTTTAACCGAGTCGAGCTTTGGGGTCTGGGTGTCTGCTGGGCCTTCCGGAAGGCATCCCAGGTGAGAGAGATGGCCTTCTCCTTCCCATCAGTCTTACTCCCTCTGTTGATTCCCCATCCCAAGCCAGAGTATGTGGCTCCTCCTCCTGCAATCCTAGACACACTGGCCCCTCGCCACTGTTCCATTCCACTGCTCTCCAATAGTCAGTTGTCTTGCTTTAAAATGTGATCAGGGGGCCGGAGTGATAGCCAGCAGGTAGGGGTTTGCCTTTCCCACTGTGACCCAGGTTTGATCCCAGCATCCCCTGTGATCCCCAGGGCACCAGGAGTAATTCCTGAGTTCAAGCCAGGAATAACCCCTGAGCATTTGTTGAGTGTGACCCAAAAAGCAAAAAAAAAAAAAAAAATTTAAATGTGATCGAGTCAGACTATAAAGATAGTCTGACGCAAAGGCCTTGTATGGGACCCGCTTTGATCCCCAGCCTCCATATGGTCCCCTGAGCCCACCAGGAGTGATCCTAATACAGAGCCAGGAGTAGTCTAAGGCACCACCAGGGTGACCCACGAAAGTAATGTGCACAGCCAGTCCTCTTACTCTCCTCGCCCTCCTCTGTGGCTCTCTGTCCTTCTCACTGCCCTATAGCACTCACCAGACACCTCCTGTTCCCAGCCCGGGACACAGTTTTCTCCGCGTGTAATTCAAGATTGAATGAAGAGCAGCTCAGGCCCTGCCAGTTGCCAAGCGAGGTGGCCCCTTCCCTGCCCTTGCTACCCCCCCACCTGGCCTGCCGCTTCCACCTGCTTCTACTATTTGAGCCATACCACAGTGCTCAGGGCTTACTCTGGCTCTGTACTCAGGGATCTCATTCACAGCGGGGGATCAGAGAGGAACATATGGGGTACCCAAGTTCAGACCTGGGTCAGCTGCATGCAATGCTAGCGCTCTACAGCTGAGCTACTCTGGCCCTGTCATATTTACTTTGAATACAGGTCCCTACATTTCATTTTGAACAGAGCATCCCAAGGTCTGTAGTTTAGCCTGTCACAGAAGACGCCGCGCCGTCATCTTATGCCCAATTAATTTTAACAGCCTTCCAACTTCTTCCTGTCTCCAACCTCCCTGCCCCTCTTGGCAGCGCCAGAGGATCTAATAAAATATATCAAATCACAAAACCGTTCTCTGTGGCAGGTCCTGCCTTGATTCTTTCTTACTCGGGTGAACCCACCAGTCCTGGAAATAACCTGTGTGGTCTGAGATGCGGCCCCGGCTCCTATGTCCTACTTCCTGCCTTTTATTTGCTGCTCCGACATTGCACAGGTTCCTGCATTACTCTTCTGTGGGACAGATACAAATTATTATTATTATTATTAAAACACTTAGAGAGAGGCTGGAGCGATAGAACAGTGGATAGCATGCTTGCCTTGTACACAGCTAGTCTGAATTTGATCCCTGGCACCACATATGGTCCCTGAGCCCCTCAGGGATAATCCCTGAAAAGAATCCTAAACAAATAAAACAGTTAGGAGACTAGGAAGAGATTCTTTGGCGGATAGGGTGCTTGCATTGCACATGCACAATCCAGGTTTAATTCCCAGCGCCCACATATGGTCCCCCAACACTGCCAGGATTGAACCCTGAGCACAGAAAGCCAGGTATAGCCCAAATTTTAATTTATTATGGTAAGGTGTGTTTATGATCATGTGACATATAACCTTGGTATATACACAGTGATCTCACCTCACTGTCACTGTCACTGTCTTCCCGTTCATCATAGATTTGACCGGCCGGGCACCAGTAACATCTCCATATATCTGTCTCATACAAGTAGAGCCCAAGGGCACCTGACCTCCAGGAACATAAAGAGCCTCAAACCATTCCATCCAGGTCATAGAGATGAGGTCTATAATTGTTACTGGTATCTGGCATATCAAATGGACACAAGGTAGCTTGCCGGGCTCTGCCGTGAGGTAGCATACTCTGTAGTCTCAAATCCAGCATTTATTGATGAACCCAGCATGGCGCCGCAGCCAGCGCAAGGGCTGTGATAGGCTGGTCTGCTGGGTGGAGTTCAGACAACGGGAAGTCTGGATGTGGAAAATGGAGGCACCTCATGGAGTGGAAAGTCGTCTGGCTTGTCTGCTACTGGCCGTCTACACCTGCCATCCCTCACGTGGCTCTCTTGAGCGGCTGGGCACAGGGACAGCCAGTAGCAGCTCTACCCCATGTCTGTTCTGGATCCAGCATACCGATCTGATCTCACCTCATCACCATCAAATGCCCAAGAGCCCCATTCGTCCCCAGCATCCTTGTTTTTTGTGGGTGTGGGGGGGAGAAGCACACTTGGCTGTACTCAGGGCAGTCCTGGCTCTGCACTCAGAGCATCACTCTCGGAGGCTCAGAGACTGGCTTGAGTACAGGAGACAGACCCAGGTCAACCATGTGCAAGATACACCCGGTCTGCTGTACCCGCACCCAGCTCACCCCTGTGTATAATTTTATTTTGTTTTGGGTTTAGGGCTTCCACACATCCCACCATCTCTCCATTAGCATACATTTGAAAGATTTTTATTGTAGTTTAGGGAACATGGTTACAGTCATGCCAACATTCATGGTTCTAGTTTAGTCTTGAAGCCCTCCGTCACTTCTCGGCACGCCTGACCTGGCTGCCCTGTACTGTGCAGCAGCAACAAGCGCTTCCCGGCACTCAGAGATTTGAGTGTCCAAGTGTCTGTCTGACCCCTTAACAAGAATGCCAGCCTCAGGGGGGACAGTGCTGGGACCCTCACTCTGTCCCTGAGTAGAACAGACGGGGTAGATGATGAAAGGGGCAGTTGAGGGCGGGCGATAGCCCAGCGGTGGGGCGTTTGCGCTGCGTGGCCCGGCCTGCGCTGGCCGGATTCGATCCCGGCATCCCATATGGTCCCGAGCACACCGCCAGGAGTGATTCCCTGAGTGCAGAGCCAGGAGTAACCCCTGAGCATCACCAGTGTGACCCAAAAAGCCCAAAAAAAAAGGGGGCAGTTGGGGGCAGGCTC
>JAJIBD010035127.1:0-45671 GCA_021461705.1 Cryptotis parvus
CATTCATTCACTCACTCGCTCCTTAATCATTCATTCACTAACTCCTTGACACATTCATTCACTCCTTCATTCATTCACTCGCACCTTCATTCATTCAGTTACTCACTTCCTCCTTCACGCATTCATTCACTCATTCATTTATTCCCTCCTTCACTCACTCCCTTGGTCACTCATTCTTTCATTCTCTCATTCATTCACTCCCTAATTCATTCATTCATTCATTCATTCATTCTCTATTGACTCACTCACTCATGTAAAATCAAACCAGCTCTGTGCTAGCCCCTGGAGAAACCCCTTAGCCAAGAGAGACCGACCTGTGAACAGGTACAGGCTGCTGAATGTCCCTGAGCCAGACTGGAGGCCTGCACAGCAGACAGGGATGGTACTGCAGAGGAAGCTATAGAGGAAAAGCATCAGGTGTGGAGGTAGTCTAGTTAGTATGGGGGCCATACCCAGTGGGCCAGAGGGAGCCATGTGGTACCAGGGGAGGAGCCCGTGCCCTGTACATGCCAGGCACACACTTTACCACTTTGAGCCACATCTATGCCAAGCACTAGAAAAGTATCATATTTTAGCTAGATCCTAACAGATGAAGATTAAGTCCCCATCTACCCAGCCAGCCAGCAGATTTCATTGCATTCCTTTCTTTTCTTCTTGTTTGTTTGGTTTTTTGGGGGAGCTTTGGGGGGTCAGACCCAGCAATGCTGAAGGGTTACTCCTGGCTCTGCACTCAGGAATCACTCCTGGTGGTTCTCGGAGGACTATATGGGATGCTGAAGCTCAAACTTGGGTCGACCACACTTACAAGGCAAACACCTACCTGCTGTACTATCGCTCCAGCCCTCCTTGTGTTCCTAATCTAGCCAGCACTCACTGAATTCACTGCCTCTGACTAGCCTGTGTTGGGAGGGAAAGGGATGGCAAAAGTCTTTAGCACTTTTGGTAAGTTCTAGACGAACCAATATAAGACTGAAACAAGCTGTAGGAAGAATGTGTGCCGGGCTGTGTGTGTGCAGGAAGGGGAGCTGGGAGTCACAGCGGGGAGGAGGACCATGTCGGGCCATAAAGTGCCTGGACTGGGACAGAGAAGGACCAACAAGATGGAGAGCAGCAAGTGTGTGGATCACGAGGCAGGAGAGTATGGGCTGTTCCCAACCCAGCCAGGACCATGTGGCTGCAGTGAGAGGAAGCTGAGAGTGGAGGACGAGGCAAGGCCAGTGTGGAGGGACGAGGCAAGGCCAGTGTGGAGGACGAGGCAAGGCCAGTGTGGAGGGCGAGGGCAAGGCCAGTGTGGAGGGACCAGGCAAGGCCAGTGTGGAGGACGAGGCAAGGCCGCGTATGGAGGGACCGAGGCAAGGCCGAGTATCAAGGACCAAGCAAGGTCGAGTGTGGAGGACAAGGCAAGGCCAAGTGTGGAGGGACGAGGCAAGGTCGAGTGTGGAGGGCGGAGGCAAGGCCAGTGAAGCAGTCTGAGCTGCCGGATCTTGCTGGTCTCTGGAAAGATGGTGGTGCCTGATCCCAGGACTTGGAAAGACCCGGGGTGGGAACTGAAGAATGGAGGGCAGTTTGGAGTGATTTCGTTCTAGGAGGGGAGAGGGGGAGAGGAGGCGGGACAGTCTGGTGACCTGGACTCCAAGCGCTACCAAACATTTGGGCCTTTGAGGGGTCAGAGAAATAGCACAGGGGGTTAGGGTGCTTGGCTCATGTGTGGCCAGCCCCAATGGTCTCCAGCACCAATCTGCTCTCCTGAGCATGGCCAGGTTCATCCCTGGAGGCTTCCAAGTGCTGCTTGGTGGGGACCCGCACAAGCTCCTACGTCACAGGGCCTGAGAAAGCCTGTCAAGGTATTGAATTCAGTCAATTTGGAGGGGAGCCCTCAAAGCACCATTTGGGGGTAAAATAAATTAAAAAAAAAAAGGTTTTTTCTCTCTGGGGTCAGAAAGATCGCACAGCAGGTAGGGCACTTGCTTTGCATGCAGCCGACCTTGTTTTGGTACACAGCATCCCAGATGGTTCCCTAACCCCATCAGGAGTGACCACAGAGCACAGAGCCAGAAGGAAACTCTCAGAATTTCCCCAAACAATAGTAACAATAAAATTTGTGCAGCACGTACCCGTCTGCCCCACCCACTGGGTCTCCTCTGGTTCATTCTCTCAGGGTGCACCCTGCCCCTTCGCCTCTGTTCTTGACTGGAATCACTACTGGACTCTGTTCTAGGAGGAATATTGGTGGTAGAAAAGAGAAGAGCCTGGGTAGGAGTGATAGCACAGCGGGTAGGGGCGTTTGCCTTGCATGCGGCCGAACCGGGTTCCATCCCCAGCATCCCATATGGTCCCCGAGCACCACCAAGAGTAATTCCTGAGTGCAGAGCCAGGAGTAACCCCTGAGCATTGCCGCGTGTGACCAAAAAAGAGAGAGAGAGAGAGAGAGAGAGAGAGAGAGAGTCATGACCTAAGCTCTGCCCTCTGGGCCACACCCTATTGTCTCAGTTTCCCCACCATGGGTCCCAGAAGACACATTCCCTTCCCTGTGATGAATGAGTCATCTCAGATTTGATGAGTTGAATTCTGGGTTTGTGGCTGTGATAGTTTAGGACCTTGGACAAAGTCACCCACTTCTTGGAACCAGAGCGATAGCCCAGCGGGTAGGGCGTTTGCCTTGCATGCGGCCGGCCTGTGCCGGCCCGGGTTCGATCCCCAGCATCCCATGTGGTCCCCGAGCACCACTATCACTATCACTATCTTCCCGTTCATCATCTATTTGCTAGAGCGGGCACCAGTAATATCTCCATATGTCCTGTCTCATGCTAGTAGAACACAAAGGCATCCACTTGCTCCAGGAACATAAAGAGCCTCAAACCATTATATTAGGTCATGGGAATAACCTAATATAAATGTTACTGGTATTTGGCATATCAAATACGACACGAGCAGGCTTGCCGTGCAGGTGGCATACTCTTGTAGTCACCTCTAAATAAAGCATTTATTGATGAACCGCTCGGCCGCTAGCGGCCAAGCGAGCCGGGCTGTGATAGTCTGGTCTGCTGGGTGGAGTTGTGATGAGAGGGGAAGTCCGGATGTGGAAAATGGCGGCCCCCATGGAGTAGGGGGATCGTCTGGCTTGTTGTGAGGCTCTGCTGGGGTGGCAGGCCAGGGCAAGTATCGTGTGTCAATTTGCCCCTGAGCACCGCCAGGAGTAATTCCTGAGTGCAGAGCCAGGAGTAACCCCTGAGCATCACCGGGTGTGACCCAACAAGCAAAAAAAAAAAAAGTCACCCACTTCTTGAGGTCTCCTTTCTTCACCAAGAAAGTGGTACTTACTAACTCCTCCTGAGAAGGAATGACATGTAGACTGCATAAGGTTATAGTGATAAAAGTAGGTATACATGGTGTGGGGTGGGAGCTCACAGATCTGGGACGACATGGGGGGTTAGGGGGTGTGCCCAGCTTCCCAGAGAGTAAAGCAGGGGGCTGGAGAGAGAACACAGGTGTTAAGGTGCTTGCCTTATATGCAGCCAACCTGGATCCAATCCCCAGCACCACCAGGAGTGATCCCTGAGCACTATGGAGTATGGCCCAAAACCCAAAATTAAAATAATGAAAGGAGGCAGGGGGCGGACAGCTAATACCTTGCATGCAGCCATCCTAGGCTCCATTCCTGGCACCTCATATGGTGTCCCAACCCCACCGGGAGTGATCTCTGAGTGCAGAGCCAGGAGTGAGCCTGAGCACCTCTGAATGTGACTCCCCCAAAAAGGGAAGCAGCAGGGAAATGCTCAGGGTGCAGGCTGGTGTCATGAGGTGAGGGGTGGGGTGGGGTGAGGGTGTGTTTTCCTACCTGCCCAAAGGTCTCAGCCCCTCCGCCCCTCTCAGTGGCCAGGACAAAGCTTGCCCTCAGAGGTCTGCTTTGCTCAGAACAAAGCCTGTCCCTGCTACCTCAGCCCTGCCTGCCTCTCTCTCACCTAGTCCTACCCCCTTGGTACAGGGCATCAACCTGTCGGGGGCCAGAGGCAGCGGGTCAGCCTGGCCCGAGCTGTTTATAGCGACGCTGATGTGTTCCTGCTGGACGACCGCTCTCGGCTGTGGATGCCCATGTGGCCAAGCATATCTTTGACCGAGTCATTGGTCCCCAAGGGCTGCTGGCCAGCAAGGTGAGGGCTACAGGGTGTCGAGGGATCTGGAGGAGAATTGCAGGGAGTTCGGGTGCTGAGCTGAGAGATAGAGCCAGAACAGGGGCGGGTCCAGGACAGTGGGGAGTCACAGGGGTGCTTCTTCGTGCCCCTGGGCGCTGGCTGGGCAGTACCGGGCTACGTGCTGGGGACAGTGGGGGCCAATACTCTACCATCTCTGCCCAGACCGGGTGCTGGTGACACACAGTCTCAGCTTCCTGCCCCAGGTGGACTTGATCATCGTGCTGGCCCACGGGCAGGTATCAGAGGTGGGTTCCTACCCAGCCCTGCTGCAGCGCCACGGCTCCTTCGCCAACTTCCTCCGCAGCTATGCCCCCGAGGAGGAGCAGCAGATGGACAGCAGGACCGGTATTCCCAGCATCCTGCTTATTCGGGAACCTCTGAATGTCTTGGGGGCAGACACATGTGTCCGGGGAGAGGTGGAGACAGTTGGGCCATCTGCGTGATGGAGAGTGTCACCAACGAGAGCAGATGGGTGGAGTGAGCTCCCCCTGCCCTCCCTGGCTGGTCTCCTAGCAGCTGGGCAGGGTGCAGCCTCTTATGCACGTGAACAGGGCACAAGGGCACAATTCCAGCTTGCACAGCAAGGGTGTATCACAGAGAAGTCTATGGACAGATACACAAGTAGTTGTATGTACAAGTTATTTATCAACAACTATTTTAGACAATTTCTATAGGAACAAGTCCAGGCTCTGAGGTTAATTGGTGAGCAGCAGGCAAGGCCAGGCTGAGAGTGAAGCAAAGTCTCTGGACTTAAGAGATCCCCTTTGTGATCCAATCCCAGGCCCCAAGCCCCTAACTCACAGTCCTTTTCCTGGATTTTCCTCCTGACCCATATGCAGGGACGTATCTTGAGGATCTTATAAGGTTCTGCTTGCTGGGCACTTGTCCCACATCCTTTCCTTCAATCCCCACGATACACACACTGGAAGGGGGCTGTTCTCATTGTATGCGCTGCTGTCGCATGCGGTGAGACAGGGGGTTGGAAGCCCAGGCAGGTTGAGTCCCGTCCCTCACCCTTATATTAGCTGCTCCTTATATTCTCACTAGTCCTGACAGAAGTGTGTCTTCCTGGTGAAAGCTTGCTGCCTCTTGTGGGTCATTTTGAGCCAGAGAAATAGAACGGGACATAAGGCGCTTGCTTGCACGCTGCCAACCCAAGTTCAAATCCCCAGCACTGCATGGGGTCCCCTGAAAAAATGTGTAGGACTCATTGCTAGGCACAGAGCCAGGAATAGCCCCTGAGCCTCACTGGACATGGCCCAGAACACACACACACACACACACACACACACACACACACACACACACACACAAT
This sequence comes from Cryptotis parvus, assembly GCA_021461705.1. Taxonomy (NCBI): domain Eukaryota; kingdom Metazoa; phylum Chordata; class Mammalia; order Eulipotyphla; family Soricidae; genus Cryptotis; species Cryptotis parvus. Next base: position 5,509 of record JAJIBD010035127.1, read on the forward strand.
TGATCTTGTTTGGTTTTTGTTTTTTTTTTTTCTTTTTTGAGTCACACCTGGTTATGTTCAGGGCTCTGCACTCAGGAATTACTCCTGGTGGTACTCAGGGGACCATATGAGATGCCAGGGATTGAAGCCGGGTCGGCGACGTGCAAGGCAAATGCCCTCCCTGCTGAACTATCACTCCAGCCCCTAATCTTGTATTGTTATCCTTGTTCTCGCCTTCACTCTTGCCTGTCTCCCATCTTGTCCCTGCGTTTGGGGTGGGGCTCAGAGGTGGCCGGGGGTTGGTGGATGAACTTTCTAAACTGTCTCCTTCCTCTCACCGCACTGCAGCCTTAGAGGATTCAGAGGACAATGAGGTGCCTCGGAATGAAGATGCGCTCAGCAGTCACACACACCTGACCGACGGCGAGTGCACCAGGCACGAGGTTCAGAAGCAGCTTGTGAGGTGGGTGCCTGCCTCAGGGCTCCCAAGCTCTGCCAGGCGGGTACAGGTGAAGGTTCTCCCTGAGCTCCAGCCCAAACCCTCCTCCTGGGCTCCTGGTCTGGTTCTCCCCAAAGGCCTCCCCTCGGGACTTGACCAGCTGCCTCCACAGACAGCAGAGTGCCCTGTCCTCGGATGGGCAGGCCCAGGGCCAGCCTCTGACTCAGACATGCTGGGGTCCCCGGAGAAACTAGCGCAGGCCACAGAGGCAAAGGCGAGTGGGGCGCTGATCCAGGAGGAGAAGGCGGAGACAGGCACGGTGAGCGGGGCGGGCCGGGGGCTGCAGAGGGGGTGCAGGCCTCCACAGCGGGAGTCCTCTGTCCCTGACCACTGTGGCCATGCAGGTGAAGCTGAGTGTGTTTGTGGACTACGCCAAGGCCATGGGGCCCTGTACCGCACTGGCCGCCTGTCTGCTCTATGCTGCTCAGACTGCATCTAGCGTCTCGGCCAACGTGTGGCTCAGTGCCTGGACCGATGAGGCTGCACAGGGCGGCCAGAACAACACCTTTATGAGGCTGGGCGTCTATGCCTCGCTCGGTTTCCTGCAGGGTGAGTCCAGAGGAAGGGGACAGGCAGCCCCGTGGCCCCTTCCTCACTGCTGGGCGGCAGGGTGCCCCCCAATCAGGCCCTTACCGCTGAGTCTTTAACCCCCAACCCAGCCCTTGCCCTGGTTCCAGGACTTCCCTTCCTCTGGGCCTCTCTTGTGGCCGGTGCCCACCTGGTCCTCCCCACTCCCTGGAAACCCACCCCTGCAGGTCCCATCCCACTCCAGGAGAACCATGGGTCCTCTATTCCTCCAGGGCTCCTGATGCTCCTGGCGGCCTTCATGTTGGCAATGGGCAGCGCCCAGGCGGCGCGCTCACTCCACCAGGCGCTGCTGCACAACAAGATGCGCTCCCGCAGTCCTTCTATGACACCACGCCGTTGGGCGAATCCTCAACCGCTTCGCCAAGGACATCCACGTCATCGACGAGGCTCTGGGGCTCACTATCCTCACGCTGCTCGGTGTCAGCTGCTACTCCATTGCCACCGTTGTGGTCATCATGGCCAGCACACCACTCTTCGGTGTGGTCATCCTGCCCCTGGGTGTGGTCTACATCTTAGTGCAGGTGAACATTGGAGGTCAGGGGCGTGGTTTAATTGGACAGGGCTTTTATTGGGGGCGTGGTTCTTAAGAAGGTGTGGTTTTGCTGGGGCGTGTTTTTTCCTGGGCTTTATTGGGATTGGTTTCAGTGGGGCATGATTTACTGAGGCGTCGCTTTATTTGGGGTGTGATTTTACTGGGTGCCTGGAGTGAGTGGGGCGTGGTTTTAGCGGGGCGTGGCTTTAGTGGAGTGTAGTTTGGGGAGGGCGTGGTTTATTCTGGGGTTTGGCTTTCCGTGGGGTGGATCTGTGGGGGGTGGGACAAAAAGTGGTCAAACTATTGACTGGCAACTGTGTTTTGTCAGGGTGGAAGACGTGGCTGTCTCTTCCTGAAAATTCATTTTTCTCATCTGGAAAGTAGAACTGGCCTGGCTAGTTTGTTGTCAGGATAAAGCGAAGTTCTTTTAGGGGTTGAAGAGATAGCTTAAAGGGCTGAACACAGGTCTTTGCATGCTGGAGGTCTGGGTTCAATCCCCAATCAGCAGTGAATGGACCCTGAGCACTGGGTCCCAAAACAAGGGCTAGGTGTATGTCCGCCCATTAAAAAAGAATAATTAAAGATGTGGCCCCAAAACAGAAGTAGAATGAAGTCACCATGAACTGTGACTGACATTGGAACTCTGCTCAAGTTCCAGCAAATGTGAAGAGTTTGAGACACAGTTATCTTTGGCTTCTCTTTCTACATGCCTGAGCTAGTTTGTGTATGTCTGTCTTTCACAGAGGGGTTGATAACATTCAGATACAGCAGAGCATAAGAAACATTTGCCTCATTGCGCCTTGTCCCTTTTTGAAGGTCCCTTGAGGAAGGTCATTCCAAGGTAGACAATCCCCTCCCCCACGCTGGACTATGTGGTGGTGACACAGAAACACGCAAAACCGCATGCGCGATAGCCCTGACCTCACAGGGGGAAGGATAGAAGCTAAGAAGCTGAATGAAGATGAAGTTTTAGAAACTGAGTTGTGGGGAGCTCTTTAAGAAAAAGAGGGGGCCCGAGCGATAGTCCAGCAGGTAGGGCGTTTTTTTGCACGTGGCCGGCCCATGCTGGCCCAGGTTTGATCCCTGGGAATCCCATATGGTCCCCCGAGCACCACCAGGAGTAATTCCTGAGTTCAGAGCCAGGAGAAATCCTTGTGCATTGCCAGATGTAACCCAAAAAAAGCAAAAAAAAAAGAAAAAAAGAAAAAAAGAAAAGAGAGAAAGAAAAGAAAGAAAGAAAAGAAAGAAAGAAAGAAAGAAAGAAAGAAAGAAAGAAAGAAAGAAAGAGAAAGAAAGAAAGAAAGAAAGAAAGAAAGAAAGAAAGAAAGAAAGAAAGAAAGAAAGAAAGAAAGAAAGAAAGAAAAGAAAGAAAGAGAGAGGAAGGAAGGAAGGAAGGAAGGAAGGAAGGAAGGAAGGAAGGAAAGGAAGGAAGGAAGGAGGAGAGAGGGAGAGAGGGAGAGAGGGAGGAGAGGGAGGAAGGAAGGAAGGAAAGGAAGGAAGGAAGAAAGAAGGAAGGAAGGAAGGAAGGAAGGAAGGAAGGAAGGAAGGAAGAGGGCCAGAGCAATAGCACAGTAGGTACTGTGTTTGCATGTGGCCTACCTGGGTTCAATTGCTGGCATCCCATATGGTTCTCCGAGCACCCTCAGGAGTGATTCCTGAGTGCAGAGCCAGGAGTAACCCCTGAGCATTGCCATGTTTGGCCCAAAAAAGCCAGAAAAGAAAAAGAAGGGGCCGCCCCCCGTCTCCCCCCATTGGTCCCCGCGCCGAAGTAATTCCTAGTTAGCCGATACCCTGACGCCACCCAAAACAAAAAAAAAAAAAAAAAGAAGGGACCGGATGATAGCACAGCGGGTAAGGTGTTTGCCTTGCACGCAGCCAACCCGAGGTTCGATCCCCAGCATCCCATATGGTCCCCCGAGCACTGCCAGGAGTAATTCCTGAGTGCAGATCCAGGAGTAACCCTGAGCATTGCTGGGTGTGACCCAAAAAGCAAATAATAAAAATAATAATAACAATAATAATAATAATAATAATAACAATAACAATAATGATAATAATAATAATAATAATAATAAAGATGTAGGGCCAGAGTGAAAAGTATAGTGGGTATGGCATTTGCCTTGCATGCTACTGACCCAAGTTCAGTCCCCAGCATCCCATAAGGTCCCCTGTGCTCTTCCAGGAGTAATCCCTGCGTGCAGAGCCAGAAGTGAGCCCTGAGCACTGCTAAGTTTATGCCCCCTTTAAAAAAGAATAAAAATGAAGATGATAAAAATATGCAAAGATATAGCGGCTGGAGAGATAGTACAGCAGGGAAGGCATTTGCCTTGCATGTGGCTAACCTGGCCGATCCCCAACATCCCATATGGTCCTCTCAGCACTACCAGGAATAATTCCTGAGTGTAGAACCAGGAGTAAGTTCTGAGTGTAGCTGAGTGTGCCCCCCAAAAATAATTAAAGATGAAGATTATTTATTTTATTTATTTTTTATTTATTTATTTTTGCTTTTTGGGTCACACCCGGCAATGCTCAGGGATTACTCCTGGCCCTCCGCACTCAGGAATTACTCCTGGCCGTCCGTGGACCATATGGGATGCCGGGATTGAACCCAGGCCGGCATAGGCCGGCCGCATGCAAGGCAAATGCCCTACCCGCTGGGCTATCGCTCCGCCCCTATTTTAAAAAGTGTAAAAATTAGGGTCTGGAGAGAAAGTACAGTTGGTGGAATGTTTATCTTACACATGACCAACTCAGGTTTGAAAAAAGGAAAATGCAAAATATATCCAGAAATACATATATATGTAAAATCACCCATTAAAGTCACACCTCAGTTATTTTATATATATAATATATATATATATATATGGCTACAAGTTTATTTATTTTGGTTTCTGGGCCACACCTGATGTCTCTGTACTTAGGGATCTCTCCTGGTAGGCCTCAGGGGACCATATGTGGTTCTGGGATTTCAGCCAGGGTTGGCTGCATGCACCGCAAGGACTGGGCTCTCTCCTGAGTCATGGCAGAGTTGGTTTTTTTTTCAATTTGAAAGCAGTTGTTTATTAACTGACCAGATTACAAAAATATGATAGTGATACCTTAGTTCATCTGTCTAACCAGCCGTTGAACAGGTCTTCTCTGTTGCCAGCATCTCCACCTTCCACACAATGGGTAGTCTTTTTCTTTATCCCACCCCAGGGAGAGGATAATTTGAAGGGCCAGTGGAAGTTGTTTGCCTCTTTGAAGTGTTGTCCAACAGTATAGATCTCATGAATTAGATTCTCCATGCAGACGATGGCGTATTTACGAAGAGTTCGCACAATCAGACAGCAATTGTGTTATCTGTTAGGGCAATTCGCTTCTTGTGAATTTTGCTATAACCACGCTTGTAGATCAGTTCATTTGCTGACTTCAGGTTTGGGTAGCCCCATGCAATATAGGGTTCCACAATCCTCAGCATGTTAATCGAAGCCTTGTTGAGTTTAACAAAGGTGCCATTGAAGATCTGGTGACGGGAGAAGCTTCAGCATCTTTCAGACCTTCAGACTCGCACCACTGACACCTCTGATCCTGATGACAAAAGCCAATTTGGGTTCTTCAGGAAGCAGCTTTTCTTGTGTCCTAGCCATGCGCATCTCTGTCCTGTATATCTGCCTAACTCCTGTGATAATGCTTAGCTCTTTCATAGACCAGCTTCCTCCTCGCCTTTCAAAAGCCTCTTTTGAGCAAACTTCTTTTTCAGGTTTGCTTAATCTTCAGCACTGTGAAATTCTTTCACTTTTTCTTCAGGGTTTCTGGCACATTGGGAAGCTTCTTTTTCTTCTCTTCTATGCCCTCTGGGATTCCAGTTGGAAAAGAGATTCATGGCAGAGTTTGACTTCCGGGTTTGACCCCCCAATGTTGCCCATTTTCTGAGTGCGGTCACAGAATCTGTACTCTTGCAGACCCTTGCCCCACAGCAAAGTGTGCCCACCCAGACAGTGAGCACCTGGGGCGGAGACACAGCTCAGGGGTTATGGTGCTGACCTTTGCATGCCGCTGACCCAGGATGTCAATCCCTGACATCATTTGTGGTTCCCCTGAGCAGCACTGGAAATGATCACTGAGCACACAGAGAGAAATAGCCCCTGAGTACCACCCAATGTGTGACAGACCTCCAAAAGGAGGCGTGCAGTTGTCAGTAGACACAGTCAGGATGTGTGGAGAGCCACCAGTTAGAGCCACCCACAGGGAGCACAGGCACAAACACCACAACCCAAAATGTGACTGAGCCTGTGTATAACCCCTGGCCACTGCGGCAGCATATTGCCGGCACCCTGCATGGAGACAGGTATCTTTGTTTTTGTTTTTGGGGTGTTTTTTTTACTTCTTGGGTCACACTCAACGATGCTCAGGGGGTTACTCCTGGCTCTGCATTCAAGAATTACTCCTGGCGGGCTCAGGGGACCATATGGGATGCCAGGGATCGAACCCGGATCAGCCGTGTGCAAGGCAAATGCCCTACCTGTTGTACTATTGCTTTGCCCTCTACAGGTATCTTCCTGACTTGGGAGGTCAAGCAAGGTCAGTGCTAGAAACCACCTTCCCCTTTCTCAAGGGTGAGAGGTCACGCATGAGCTGCGAGGCAATCAGGAGAGGCTTCCCTGTAGGAGGGGCCCAGGAGACTGAGCAGAACTGGTTAGAAGGAAAAGATGAAATGAATTCGTGGAGCTCCACAGGACCCTAAGTCTCGGATCTTACGAGAAGCGGAAGGGAACAAGTTCTTCTGGGGACGTGGGGCTGGCTGGGGAGGTGGCAGAGCAAAGCCCTGATGGGTTCAGAACGTAGCAGGACCAAGTCGGGGTTCTAAGGTCCTGCCCGCAAACTTTCTCCCCCTCCGTCAGCGCTTCTACGTGGCCACGTCCCGGCAGCTGAAGCGGCTGGAGTCTGTCAGCCGCTCGCCCATCTTCTCCCACTTCTCGGAGACAGTGTCAGGCACCAGTGTCATCCGGGCCTATGGTCGCAGCCAGGACTTTAAGGCCATGAGTGATGCCAAGGTGGACACCAACCAGAGGAGCTTCTACCCCAACTGTGTCTCTCACCGGTCAGGAGCTCCCCTTCTCCCACCAGGGTGGACGCTGTGGGGAACCCCTGGTGTTCTGGGTTCTGGCCCACCCCCCCCTTTCTCTCCTTGTCTGGACCTACAGGTGGCTGGGGGTTCGGCTGGAGTTCTTGGGAAACTGCATCGTGTTCTTCTCTGCTCTCTTCTCTGTGATTGGGAGAAGAAACCTGAGTCCAGGGGCTGGTGGGCCTCTCCGTGTCCTATGCCCTACAGGTAAGAAGGTCTTGGCGACACCACAAGAGAGACTACCCGGGTATCCCAGGGCCACCGCCTACGACTCGGAGGTCAGAGCCAGCACGGAAACCCCTCCAGTGATTGTAACGCAAGGGGAATGGGTCTTTGGGGAGGAAACGTTGTCACATGAATCAGAATTTCTTGCCCTGCTGTGTTGAAGACGTAGAGATGGGTCCCAAGGACAGATGGAGCAGTCCTGTCCATGGAAGCCTACAGGACAAGTCATTGCCATGTTTCGCCATGGGATTGTCCTCAAGTAGATCACCTGGGATTGTCCTCAAGTAGATCACATTTTTTTGTGCCTTTTAGGGTCACACCCGGCAATGCTCAGGGGTTTCTCCTGGCTCTGCACTCAGGAATTACTCCTGGCAGTGCTCGGGGGACCATATGGGATGCCGGGATCGAACCCAGGCCGGCATGGGGTCGGCCACGTGCAAGGCAAACGCCCTACCTGCTGGGCTATCGCTCCAGCCCAATCACATTTTCTTTTCATTGTTATTTAGATTTTGATTATGTGTTAGGCTCAGGGTTACTCCTGGCTCTGTACTTAAGGATCCCCGATAGTACTTATGTGGGATACCAGGGATCATTGAACCTCGGATGTTCACCTGGGTTGTCTACGTGCAAGGCAAACACCCCACCCACTTTATTATCTCTCCAACCTTATTATTGTTGGGGTTTTGCTTGTTTTTGTGTTTTTTGACTTCTTTTGGTAACACCAAGTGATGCTCAGGGTTCGGGCTCTGCACTCAGGAATTACTCCTGGCAGAGCTCGGGGGACCATATGTGATGCTGGGGATTGAACCCGTGTCAGCCGCATGCAAAGCAAACGCCCTACCTGCTGTGCTATTGCTCCAGCCCTCTTGTTTTGTTTTGAGGCCACACCCAGTAATGCTCAGGAGTTACTCCTGGCTCTGCACTCAAGGATTACTCTTGGTGTTCACATGGGTACCATATGGGATGCTGGGGCTCAACCCCAGATTGACCAGTGCAAAGCAAGCTCTCTATTCACTCTGACCCTAATGTTGTGTTTGGTTAATGGGCCACACCCAGCAGTGCTGTGGTTGGGGGACTACTCCCAGCTGTGTTCAGGGGTTAGTTCCAGCAGTGCTTCGGGGACCTTGCATGGCTGTGATCCACCCAGGCCTACCCACAGCCAGCACTCAGCAAGCTGGGAGGTCCCTGGCCCTTGTTCCTCTTCTCAGCTGAGTCTTGGCTGTTCACTCAGGTCGGCAGAGGACCAAGGAGTCAGACACGTCTCAAGCCTTGCTGTGCCTGGGAGTCACCTAAAGAGCTTGCTGAGAAGCAGATGTTGATTCAGGGGGCCTGGGGTAGGGTTCAGGAATCCTCGGTACAGTGTGGTCCCCAGAACAGTTGCTACATCGCTTCTAGAAACTTGCTAGAAAGGCATAATTCAGGTCTCACCCAGAACTACCGCACCAGGAGCTATGTCCTAACAAGAGTCTCTGAGAAATCTCTCTGCTCCATCTTAAAGACTGGGAACCATCAAACTTAGTGGCTCTGGGTCTAGTCTCTATTGTCACAGCCAGGGATAAAATTGAGTTAGTCATAGGCCCATGTGGGTCATAGTTGGACTGGGATGCAGTCACGGAGAGCAAATGCCCCTCAAAGCCTTGGTGGGTGGATTTGTGTGTGTGTGTGTGGGAGGTGTAGGCTTCTCATGACCCAGGCAAGGTGACACTTGCTGTTTTTGTTTGTTTTGCTTTGAGGTCACATCCAACACCCAGCACTGCTCAGGACTTACTCCTGACTCTGCACTCAGGGGTCACTCCTGATGGTTCAGGGGACCATAGGGATGCCGGGATTGAAGTCAGCTTGCTTGCATGCGGGGCAAGCGTCTTACCTGCTGTACTATTGCTCCGGCCCCCAGGTGACTTTTAGTCTGAACTGGATGATCCGAATGGTGTCAGACCTGGAGTCTAATATCGCGTGTCCGTGGAGAGAGTGAGAGAGTACTCCAAGACCAAGGAGGAGGTGAGTACTGGGGGGCACCTGGGAGGAGTCTGGGTTAGCTGGAGAAGGATGCTGGGGTGCCCATTCCTGTCCCTCAAGGCAGAGAAGTTCAGGTGACTCCATCATTCACTCCTTCATTTATCTTCCTGCAGAGATGAGTATTAGGAGATATACAGGCCCTGAGTGAGCAGGATGGACTTGGTGGGACTCAGCCAGACTGCAGGGCCGTGCCAGCAGCACCCCTGGGGCATACACAGAGGGGACAAAGGGGGACCCTTCTGGGGTGAGGACAGCAGGGGCAGAGGAAGAGGATCAGCGCCATAGACCCACTTAGTCAGAGGAGCAGAGAGGGGCCAGGCTGCGTTTTAGGTGGAAGAGACCCGCTACTTGGGGGTTGACTCTTACTTCCCCCTGGCGTGGTCACAGCCCAGACTTCCTCGAGTCTAGAAGTCCCTCACTATGACATTCATGGCATTTTATTTTGTTTCAATTTTGCTTGTTGTGGATTGTTGCTTTATTTATTCTTTAGTTTGGGGGCCACACCCTGTAGTATTCAATGCTCGGGGACTCTCCTAGCAGTGCTCAAGGCACTATGGTAGTGCCTGGGATCAAACCCAGGGTCCCTGAATATAAAGTCTGCTCAGCCAGTTGAGTCATCTCTCTGGAACATTCAACCACTTTGGTTTTTTTTTGTTTTTTTGTTTTGTTTTTTTTTTTTTGCTTTTTTGGGTCACACCCGGCAATGCTCAGGGGTTACTCCTGGCTCTGCACTCAGGAATTACTCCTGGCGGTGCTCGGGGGACCATATGGGATGCGGGGATCAAACCCAGGCTGGCCACGTGCAAGGCAAACGCCCTACCTGCTGGGCTATCGTTCTGGCCCCCACTTTTTAGGTATGTGTGTGTGTGTGTGTGTGTGTGTACAGGGGAGGAGGGGAGTGAATTGTGGAGGGAGTGTTGAGGCAACACCCAGTGGAACTCAGGGGCTATTCTTGGTTCTGTGCTTAGGAATGACCTCTAGCTGTGCCCAGGGGACCATATGTGATGCCAGGGATCAAACTGAGGTCAGTCACACATAGAGCAAGCACCTTAACCCTTTGTACTATCTATCTGCCCCCACTCCCCATTCAAACACTTTATCTTGTTTCTTTGGGGGCCATACCTGGTGATATTCAGGGTTGATGCCTGTTTCTGCACTTACGGATCACTCCTGGGGGTTTGGGGAGCTATATGGGGTGCTGGGGATCAAACCCACAGCGGCCGCATTCAAGGCGAAGCTTCCTACCTGCTGTACTATCTCTCCAGCACCCCTGCAGCCACATTAAATCTCCCTTCCCAGTGTGTGTGTTTCAAGCCCTCCATGTCACACACCTTTGTTCCCACGAGAACCCCACCCTCCTGACCTGCCCTTGTCTCTTGTCCATCGTCTCTTGTCCATGTCCATCAACTATGCCTCAGTGCTCCCGCCCTCCCATCATGCTCACACTCAACCCCGAAACCACACTGCGCAGCCCCCCTTTGCTGCTTGCACCTAGCGCGTGCAGTAGCCACCAGGGTGCGGGCAGCAACTGAGTCTACCCCCACTCTGACCCCATGCCCAGTGGGGGTTCTGGGTTCTGATTCTGCTTCCTGAACCACATTCCCACATGGCCATCAAGCCCTGCTCTGAAGAGTCTTTCTCCTCCGACCCTCACCTTTTCTCCCATGCACTCGGCCTATGACCTAGCACACTTCAGTGAGAAAAAAAAAAAAGTCCATCTATTTTTTTTGTTTGTTTTGGGACCCACCCAGCGATGCCCAGGGATCACTCCTGGCAGTGCTCAAGGCACCATATGGGGTCTCAGGGATAAAACTGATTCGGCTCAGAAGTGCTTGACTGGGCCGGGAGCGATAGCCCAGCAGTAGGGCGTTTGCCTTGCATGCGGCCGGCCTGTGCCGGCCTGGGTTTGATCCCCCGGCATCCCATATGGTCCCCCGAGCACCGCCAGGAGTAATTCCTGAGTGCAGAGCCAGGAGAAACCCCTGAGCATTGCTGGGTATGACCCAAAAAAAAAAAAAAAAAAATAGTGATTGACTGTGCTCAGGGGATGCCAGGGATGCAAACCAGGGTCTGCCACAGGCAAGGCAAGCACCTTATTCCAGTACACTCTCTCCTGCCCTTCACCTTCTTCTTCTTCTTCTTCTTCTTCTTCTTCTTCTTCTTCTTCTTCTTCTTCTTCTTCTTCTTCTTCTTCTTCTTCTTCTTCTTCTTCTTCTCCTTCTTCTTCTCCTTCTCTTTCTCCTTCTTCTTCTTCTTCTTCTTCTCTTCTTCTTCTTCTTCTTCTTCTCCTTCTCTTCTTCCTTCTCTTCCTTCTTCTTTCCTTCTTCTTTCTCTTCTCCTTCTTCTTCTTCTTCTCCTTCTTCTTCTCCTCCTCCTCCTCCTCCTTCTCCTCCTCTCCTCCTCCTTCTCCTCCTCCTCCTCTTCTTCTTCTCCTCCTCTCTCTTCCTCCTCTTCCTTCTCCTCTCTCCTTCTCTTCTCCTCTTCCTTCTCCTTCTCCTCCTTCTCCTTCTCCTCCTTCCTCTCTCTTTCTCCTCCTCCTTCTCCTCCTCCTTCTTCTTCTTCTTCTTCCTCTTCTTCTTCTTCTTCTTCTTCTTCTTCTTCTTCTTCTTCTTCCTCTTCTTCTTCTCCTCCTCCTCCTCCTCCTCCTCCTCCTCCTCCTCCTCCTCCTCCTCCTCCTCCTCCTCCTCCTCCTCCTCCTCCTCCTCCTCCTCTTCTCTTTCTCCTTTCTTTCTCCTCCTTCCTCCTCCTTTTTTTTTTTTGCTTTTTGGGTCACACCCGGCAATGCTCAGGGGTTTGGCTCTGCACTCAGGAATTACTCCTGGTGCTGCTCGGGGACCATATGGGATGCTGGGGATGGAACCCAGGTTGGCCACGTGCAAGGCAAACACACTCTACCCGCTGGACTATCACTCCAGCCCCTCACCTTCGGTTCTGTTAGGACTTGAGAGATGGTTCAGAGGATGGAAGTGCATGCTTCCCAGTGAGCACCTGATTGGATCCCTAGCAACACACAGTTCCCACAAACCCCAACCCTCCAAAAACCAGACTTTTCATTATCTCAGTGTCCCTTTCACCATCTTTATTTTTCTTTTATCTAAATTTGTTTTTTATTTCATGAGGTGGGGGGCTCTCGATGCCCACTTGATACATTATTTGTCCAACCAGAGCCAATGGTTCAATACTTGGTCCCAGCACCTGGAGGCCCCCAGGCACACTCTGCAGTTCTGCGGTGGGTGGGAGAAGGGATGACCCCAGGGCTACCCTCCTGAGCTCTTCCTTTGCCTGGGAACTAGAAAGCTTCCTCCTGGTTTCAGGGGTCCAGTCCTATTTGTTCTTCTCTGGACTTTCACCCCTGGGTTATACCCTCTTCCTTCCCCATCAGTCTTATTATTATGGTTTTTTTTTCCTTTGCTTTTTTGGGTCACACCCGGCAATGCTCAGGAGTTACTCCTGGCTCTGCACTCAGAAATTACTCCTGGCGGTGCTCGGGGGACCATATGGGATGCCGGGGATTGAACCCAGGTCGGCCGCATGCAAGGCAAACGCCTTACCCACTGTGCTATCGCTCCGGCCCTGTCTTTTTATTTTTAACTTTATTTAAACCCTGTGAGTTACAAAGTTGTTCACCATACAGCTGTTACAGGTACTCAATATTGCAACACCAGTCCATCGACCAATGTGTCCTTACCGCCACCAAAGTTTCTAGTTTCCCGCTCACCCTCCAAGCATGTTCCCTAGCAGGCACTAAATGCTTAACTTTATATGATTAACTTATGACATTATGACATATATTATGACATATATGACATATATCCCATAATGATGTTGCTAAGGGTGTGACGTTTTTACTGAGCTGTTACAAATAAATTAGGTGTGATGTGCTGCTCAGGGTGTCAGTTTTGTAGTGGCTGTATACTCCAGGAATTCCAAAGTCTTTATCTGGGTGATAAAATTGGAGTTAGACTTTTAACCGAGTCGAGGCTTTGGGGTCTGGGCGTGTCTGCTGGGCCTTCGGAAGAGCATCGGAGTGAGAGGAGATGGCCTTCTCCTTCCCATCAGTCTTGCTCCCTCTGTTGATTCCCATCCCCAAGCCAGAGTATGTGGCTCCTCCTCCTGCCATCCTAGACACACCAGCCCCTCACCCACTGTTCCATTCCACTGCTCTCCAATAGTCCAATTGTCTCGCTTTAAAATGTGATCAGGGGCCGGAGTGATAGCCCAGTGGGTAGGGGTTTGCCTTTCACACAGTTGACCCAGGTTTGATCCCCAGCATCCCATATGGTCCCCGAGAACCGCCAGGAGTAATTCCTGAGTTCAAAGCCAGGAATAACCCCTGAGCATTGTTGAGTGTGACCCAAAAAGCAAAAAAAAAAAAAAAAAAATTTAAATGTGATCGGTCGGGCTATAAAGATAGTACGGCAGGTAAGGCACTTGTTGGCATGGGACCCCCCCTTTGATCCCCAGCACTCCATATGGTCCCCTGAGCCCACCAGGAGTGATCCCTAATACAGAGCCAGGAGTAGTCCCTGAGCACCACCAGGAGTGACCCACAAAAGTAATGTGCACAGCCAGTCCTCTTCCTCTCCTCGCCCTCCTCTGGCTCTCTGCCCTTCTCACTGCCCTATGCTTACTCACCAGACACCTCCTGTTCCCAGCCCCGGGACACAGTTTTCTCCGCGTGTAATTCAGATTGAATGAAGAGCAGCTCAGGCCCTGCCAGTTGCCAGCGAGGCCCCTTCCCTGCCCCTTGCTGCCCCCCCACCTGGCCTGCCCAAAAGCTTCCACCTGCTTCTATTGTATTTGGGCCATACCACAGTGCTCAGGGCTTACTCCTGGCTCTGTACTCAGGGATCATTCCTGGCGGGGGATCAGAGGAACATATGGGGTACCCAAGTTCAGACCTGGGTCAGCTGCATGCAATGCTAGCGCTCTCCCGCTGGGCTACTCTGGCCCTGTCATATTTACTTTGAATCCAGGTCCCTACATTTTCATTTTGAACAGAGCATCCCAAGGTCTGTAGTTTAGCCTGTCACGAAGCCGCCGCCGTCATCTTATGCCCAATTAATTTTAACAGCCTTCCAACTTCTTCCTGTCTCCAACCTCCCTGCCCCTCTTGGCAGCCAGAGGGATCCTATAAAAATATATCAAATCACAAAACCGTTCTCTGTGGCAGGTCCTGCCTTGATTCTTTTCTTACTCAGACTGGAAACCTCCAGTCCTGGAAATGGCCTGTGTGGTCCTAGGTCATGGCCCCACTCCCTGTGTCCTACTTCCTGCCTTTGTTGCTGCTCCGGCATGCACAGGTTCCTGCATTACTCTTCTGTAGGACAGATACTTGCAATTATTATTATTATTATTAAAACACTTAGAGAGGCTGGAGCGATAGAACAGTGGATAGCATGCTTGCCTTGTACACAGCTAGTCTGAATTTGATCCCTGGCACCACATATGGTCCCCTGAGCCCCTCCAGGGATAATCCCTGAAAAAGAATCCTAAACAAATAAAACAGTTAGGGACTAGGAAGAGATTCTTGCGGATAGGGTGCTTGCATTGCACATGACCAATCCAGGTTTAATTCCCAGCACCACATATGGTCCCCCCAACACTGCCAGGATTGAACCCTGAGCACAGCCAGGTATAGCCCCCAAATTCTAATTTATTATGGTAAGGTAATGTGTTTATGATCATGTGACATATAACCTTGGTATATACACAGTGATCTCACCTCACTGTCACTGTCACTGTCTTCCCGTTCATCATCGATTTGCTCGAGCGGGCACCAGTAACATCTCCATATGACCTGTCTCATGCAAGTAGAGCCCAAGGGCACCTGCTTGCTCCAGGAACATAAAGAGCCTCAAACCATTCCATCAGGTCATGGGAATGAGGTCTATAATTGTTACTGGTATCTGGCATATCAAATACGACACGGGTAGCTTGCCAGGCTCTGCCGTGTGGGTAGCATACTCTTGTAGTCATCTCAAAATCCAGCATTTATTGATGAACCGGCGCAGCCGCAAGCGCCGCGCAAGCCGGGCTGTGATAGGTTGGTTTGCTGGGTGGAGTTCTGACAAGGGGAAGTCCGGATGTGGAAAATGGAGGCCCTCATGGAGTGGGGGTCGTCTGGCTTGTCTGCTACTGGCTCTCACCTGCCATCCCTCACGGGCACCTCATGAGCGGCTGGGCACAGTGAGAGCCAGTAGCAGCTCTGCCCCATGTCTGTCTCTGGATCAGCATACCGATCTGATCTCACCTCATCACCATCAAATGCCCAAGAGCCCCCCATTCGTCCCCCTTTGTCCTTGTTTTTGTGGGTGTGGGGGAGAAGCACACTTGGCTGTACTCAGGGCTTAGTCCTGGCTCTGCACTCAGGCATCACTCTCGGAGGGCTCAGAGACTATAATAGGAGTCCAGGGACAGACCCAGGTCAACCATGTGCAAGATACACCCGGTCTGCTGTACCCGCACCCAGCTCACCCCTGTGTATAATTTTTATTTTGTTTTGGGTTTAGGGGCTTCACACACTGCACCATCTCTCCAGTAGCATACATTTTAATTTTTATTGTAGTTTAGGGAACATGGTTACAGTCATGCCAACATTCATGGTTCTGGTTTAGTCTTGAAGCCCTCCGTCACTTCTCGCGCACGCCTGACCTGGCTGCCCTGTACTGTGCAGCAGCAACAAGCGCTTCCCGGCACTCAGAGATTTGAGTGTGCGATGTCTGTCTGACCCCTTAACTAGAATGCCAGCCTCAGGGGGGACAGTGCTGGGACCCTCACTCTGTCACAGAGTAGCAGACACGGGGTAGATGATGAAAGGGGCAGTTGAGGGCCGGAGCGATAGCCCAGCGGGTAGGGCGTTTGCCTTGCACGTGGCCGGCCTGCGCTGGCCCGGGTTCGATCCCGGCATCCCATATGGTCCCCCGAGCACCGCCAGGAGTGATTCCTGAGTGCAGAGCCAGGAGTAACCCCTGAGCATCACCGGTGTGACCCAAAAAGCAAAAAAAAAAAAAAAAAGGGGGCAGTTGAGGCAGGCTCAGAGGGGTGGCTAGAAGGTGGGTCCCTAGGAAAGCACCAGCAGAGGGCAGGACGAGGCATTGAGGGACAGCTCCCTAGGCCGTGTGGAGAGGCAGGCTTGGAGGGGAGTGGGGGAAGGGCCCATCCTCATGAGGACCCTCCTTCCTCTGGGCCAGGCCCCTTGGGTGGTGGAAGGCAGCCGGCCGCCCTCAGGCTGGCCTCTGCAGGGAGAGGTGGAGTTCGGGAATTACTCAGTGCGCTACCGGCCCGGCCTGGACTTGGTGCTGAAGGACTTGAGCCTGTGCGTGAGAGGCGGTGAGAAGGTGCTGTGAGGCTGGGATGCTGCCCTCATGGGGACGGTCGGGGGGTTGGGGGCTGTGGGATCAAGCCAGTCCCCCCGAGTCTCCACTTCATGGCCCGCCTTCGCTCCAGGGTGGGGATTGTGGGCCGCTCTGGAGCTGGCAAATCGTCCATGACTCTCAGCCTGTTCCGCATCCTGGAGGCTGCCACAGGTGAAATCCTCATCGATGGTGTCAACATAGCCGACATCGGGCTCCACGACTTGCGATCTCGGCTGACCATCATTCCCCAGGTGGGAAGCGGGTTCTGGACTGGACCTGGGAGTAGGACAGGGGGGGAGGTCAGCTCAGTCTCAGGGCCTTGAAAGGGTCAGAAGGACTCTGGCCTGGTGGGATCTGGCCCTTGGGGTCAGCTCACAGAGCCAGGAGGACAGGTCCCTGCACCCTGGGACGCCTCCTTCTATGATCTGGGCCGGGATTTCCACGTTTTCTGCCTCCTCTAGAGGGTTTGTTTCTTTTCCTGCCAGCTCAACACTTTGGAGTCAGATGAGTGCTGGGTTTCGCTGTAGCCCAGGACTGATCAGCGAAGCAGGGCTTATCACTTCCCCACAGACGCTTCTTATGTCCCTGGGTGGCAGTCTCCCTCTGGAGGACTAGAGGGTGGGGGGCGAGCTCCAAGAACTCAGCCTCTCCCCTCACTCTGGGGCCTGACCTTCCCCCTGGGGGCTGTAGCTGACACCCTCTGAGTCCTTGTTGGGGTCCCAGGACCCCATCCTGTTCTCAGGGACCCTGCGAATGAACCTGGACCCCTTCGGCACTTACTCAGATGAGGACCTCTGGCAAGCCCTGGAGCTATCTCACCTGCGTGACTTCGAGGGTTCCCAGCCCGCTGGCTTGGACTTCAAATGCAGCGAGGGTGGGGAGAACCTCAGGTAACCAAGTGGGCCCTTGGGGACAGAAGACCTGGCACCCCAAGAGCGGGCAGGCAGCCTTCCAGGCCTCCGCGCATCCCCCGCCATGGCAGCCAGGGATCCCTGTGTGCACTGGCCCATGGACCCCCTCCCCATGCCCCACTTGTGGCCCCACTGTGCAGATGAGCAAGTTGAGGCTGGGCTCGAGTCACTGCCCAGAGGAGACATACAGGACTGGGACATGAACCATGAGCCGGAGGACCCAAGGCCCCCTCAGTGTGTGCCGGGTCCCCTGAGGGGCTTAGCCCTGGGATTCCCTCTGGAGGGAACCAAGATGTTTTGGGGGATCATCAAATGCATGCCAGGTACACGAGTCTCCTCTGCAGCTTAGGAGAGAGCAGAGCAAGACCCCAGAGCAACACCCCCTGTGCCGTCTAAGAGCCCCAGATGGTCTGTGAGGGAGGCCTGGAGGTCACTTCTCCTGCGTCTCAAAGCCTCCACTTCTCCTTCCTTGTTTCGCTGTGTGTGTTGGAGGTACTGCTTGACCTCTCTGTTCCTCTGTCCTTCCCTCCCGGATGGGGAGGGTCACAGATTCCGGCTTCCTGTTTTGTGCTGAGGATGCCTGGTGCGTGGAGTCATGCAATGCTAGGGATGGAGCCCGGCCGCCATGTGCTGCACTCATTGAACAATCTTTTTTTTTTTTAATTTAATTTTTTTTTCTGCTTTTTTTGGGCCACACCCAGTGACACTCAGGGGTCACTCCTGGCTCTTCGCTCAGGAATTACTCCTAGTGGTGCTCAGGGGACCATATGGGATGCCAGGGTTCGAACCCAGGTCAGCCGCATGCAAGGCAAATACCCTACCTGCTGTGCTATCACTCCTGTCCCCATTGAATGACCTTTAGAGCCCAAGATCCATATTTCTTTTGCACTGGGGTGGCCCACTGGAATTCTGTTATTACAGGGCTAAAAAGATAGTACAGAAGGTCAGTGCTTGCCTTATACACAGCTGACCCAGGATCAATCAGTGACACCACACAGGAGTGACCATCAGGAGTGATTCCCTAGTGCAGAACCAGGAGCAGCAGCCCCCACCCAAAAGGAAACTGTTGCTAGGCTTCCAGTCCTGTTGACTGTTGTAATTGTCTCCCAGTAGCCACATTGAAAACAGGAAAAGATATAGTTGGGTCTAGAGTGATGGTATAGTAGGTAGCATGCTTACCTTGCACACAGCTGACCCGGTTCAATCCCCTAGCACCCTCTGTGATCCCTGCAGCCCACCAGGAATCAGACCTGAGCACAGAGCCGAGAGCCCTGAGCACTGCCAGGTGTGGCTCAAAAACAAACAATAAGCAAGAGATGGGCTGAAGCTTTAGAGTGTATTTTTAGCTGGCCCAGCGGGCTTAAGAGAATCTCATGAGCCACCCGAGCCAGAGGGGGATGCTTATGTCCCCGACTACGTGCAAATCCCCTGTGTTTCTCACCACACAACTCAGGTCAGCCTCCCTGTGCCTGGTCACCATGGCGGCCCAGTGGTAGCAACCATTTTTTTGGCAGTGCAAGGTGGCAGTGGTGAGTGAAGGGTGCTGAGCCTGGATACGCTCTGGTCAAAGGCAGCTGGGACTCCCCTAGGTGCTGCTGCTGTTGTCATGATCAGGGCACACGTGGCTGTGGCACTCATGGGGTCACACCCTTCGTGGCAGACCCTCTCATGCTCACACTCGTTCTGGGGGTAGAGTTCACTGAGCATGCTGGGTGCTCATACCCTGACTGGCCCATAGACCCCGAGCTGCAGAGCAGGCTGGGGCCGCACACATCAACTGCAGCAGCCCACAAAGCTGGCTGGGCCAGAGATCACACTTGACTGCAGCCGCAGGGACAGCAGACGGCACAGCTCCTCCCTACTTTCATGTGTTGGCGGCACCGGAGTAGAACCCTTGAGCTCCACACATGCAAAGGGCTTTTTGCCACTGAGCTGTCTCCTTTGACACTGTTCCTCGTTATCTTTTGTTTTGCTTTTTGGGCCACACCTGGTGATTTTCAGGGATCACAGTGACCACTCCTGGCAGTTCTTGGGACCATATGGGATGCTGGGCGTTGAACCCAGGTCGGCTGCCTGCTGAGCCATCTCTTCAGGTCTCTTCATTTTATCTTAGCTTTTTTGGGTCACACCCGGCAACGCTCAGGGGGTGACTCCTGGCTCTGCACTCAGGAATCACTCATTGGGGGCCAGAGCGATAGTGTAGCAGGTAGAGCATTTGCCTTAAACATGGCCAACCCTTGGGCCGGAGCGATAGCCCCAGCGGGTCTTGCAGCGGCCGGCCTGTGCTGGCCTGGGTTCGATCCCGGCATCCCACATGAGCACCGCCAGGAGTAATTCCTGAGTGCAGAGCCAGGAGAAACCCCTGAGCATTGCCGGTGTGACCAAAAAAGCCAAAATAAAAAATTAGAGGAAGAGGGGCCGGAGGCGATAGCCCAGCGGGTAGGGCGTTTGCCTTGCCTGCGCCGGCCTGTGTCGGCCTGGGTTCGATTCCCGGCATCCCATATGGTCCCCTGAGCACCGCCAGGAGTGATTCCTGAGTGCAGAGCCAGGAGTAACCCCTGAGCATTGCCGGGTGTGACCCAAAAAAGAAAAAAAAATTAGAGGAAGAATCACTCTTGCAGTGCTTAGTGGACCGTATAGGACCCGGGGGATCAGACCGAGTCAGCTGTGTGCAAGGCAAATGTCTACCCTCCATGTTCTCTCCGTCCCTCGTGCTCTTCCTTTCTGTTGCCTTCCTTCTATGTTTCCTTCTCTCTCCGGGGACCATTTGTGGTGGCTGGAGATGGAACGCAGCCCCTAATGTAAGCACGCGCTCCAGGCCTTTGCGGTACCTCCCTGGGCCCATTCCCTCCTCTCTTCTGCATCGGCTCCATCAGCAGGGTCACTGAGCTCACGCCCATGCTCTGAGCCTGCCCCAAAACAAAACCCTACATTTGCACATCACTTAATATGTTAAAAGCCCTTTGGCTCCCTGTATCTATTTTTTTTAAATCTTTACTGCAGTCCTGTAGCCTAGAAATAAGGTTGCAGAGTATGAAATGATTGGCCTCCCCCCCCCCCCCCCCCCCCACCCCAACGTGCAGCCGGACCCGACCCGTACCCAAAAGCAAAAAAAAAAAAGCTACTCAACCAGTTGGGGGCAGGACAGGAACTGAAAAAAGTTGTTTTGTTTTTATTTTTGTCTTTAGCGAGGAAGGGTTGAGCCACACCAATGGTGCTCAGGGTTTATTCCCACCGCTGTGCTCAGGGATCACTCCTGGCACGATGCTCTGAAGACCGTATGCAATATTCGGGATCTGCCGTATGCAGTGTGCCTTAATCCCTATACTAGCTCTCTGGCCCAGAAAATGGGGAGTTTCATCCCCAAACTTTTCCCAGCGGGTTGGGCATTTGACTTGCACCCAGCCGGCCCATGTCGGCCCGGGTTCGATCCCGGCATCCCATATGGTCCCCGAGCACCGCCAAGAGTAATTCCTGAGTGCAGAGCCAGGAGAAACCCCTGAGCATCACGGGTGTGACCCAAAGAGCAAAAAAAGAAAAAAAAAAAGAAACTTTTCCTTGTTGCATCACTGCCACTGGGGAGGCTTCCCAGTCCTGTCCCCCACCCCCCAACCTGGAAGACCGAACATGCATTTCACTGGATTCCAACGACTGTATGGGGGGACTGGTCTGGACCTTTCCTCCATCCCTGCTTGCCTTTGGCACCTCTCCACGAGGGAGCCCTCCACTCCTGTGGCTCCCCTCCTTCCCCCTCTGAGCTGGTCGCCACGTGAGTGGAAGCTGTGTTTCACCCAGGTCGGCCCCCCCATAAATCAGCCCGGAGGCCGAGCTGGTGGTGCGTTCTGCCAGGGCCTTCATTAGCTGTGGGAATGGGCCAAGGAGAGCGGCTGGCTTTTTGCACGAGGGCGGGTGTGTGACTCACCCCTTCGGGAAGGACTTGAGGTATTTGTCCTTGGGGAGGGGGTGCCGCATCCTCCGTGCCTGGGAACACAGCCTGCTTTTGTTCCTACCTCTGGCTGCCACAGAGAGCCTGGAAGCCAGCCACTCCCCACCTGGGGTGGCTGTTCAGGTCCTCTCCTGTTGGGTCCCTTCTCTGCACCCACAACAGAGCCCTGGCCCCCCACCCTCCCTAATTAAAACCCCACCTTAATTCTGAGAAAATAGGCAAAGTGCAAGGAAAACCCAGGAAAAGGCATTAAAGTACTTTTTCCCCTCCTTTTGGGAGGGAGGCGGGGCTACACCCAGTGGCACTCAGGACTTACTCCAGGCTCTGCGCTCAGGATTCACTCCGGGTGGGGAGCAGGGGGCCATACAGGGTGCCAGGGATCAAACCCGTATCAGCCACATGTAAGGCGAGTGCCCTGCCTGCTGTACTGTGGCTCCGGCCCCTGAAGTGCTTTTTGGCCAAGGTGTGACTAATATAGTGAAGCCAGAGAGCATCACGGTAGCAGAAGGCTGAGGATGGGGGCAGAGAGCACTGCAGGAGGAGGCCCTGAGACCCAGAGATGGCTGAGGCTGTCCCTGTGCTGGACACTGGCTCTATTCCCAGGGCCCCTCGGTGGACCCTGGGTCTGCACCCCCAGGAGCCAGAGGACTGGGTTCAGGCTGCAGAGCTGAAAGGGCCACCCCTGCATCAGGGAGCAGGAGCAGACAGGTGGTGGGGGATAGGCGGGGGTGGGCAGACCGGGCGCCCCCTGCTGAGGTGCCCACCTGCCTCCTTTCCAGTGTGGGTCAGCGGCAGCTCTTGTGCCTGGCCGGGCTCTGCTCCGTAAGAGCCGCATCCTGGTTTTTAGACGAGGCCACAGCCGCCGTGGACCTGGAGACGGACAAGCTCATCCAGGCCGTCATCCGCAGCCAGTTTGAAAGCTGCACGGTGCTGACCATCGCACACCGCCTCCACACCATCCTGGACTACGACAGGTGGGCTCTGTGGGCGGGTGGGCACTGTGCAAGATTATCCGACCAGTTTCCCAAGGTCTGGATCGGGGCAGCGCACGGTTGTTTTCCAAGACAGGGAGGATGCTTCAGGCTCCCCAGAATACTGTGAGGGGAGGGGCCCACACCCCGCAGCTCAAGCCCCTGGGCCTCCCCAGGGCCATCTGGTGCCTGGCTTGGGGGCGCAGACCCAGGAGTTACCCCAGGAAGGGGTGTGGTGCTGAGGGCCTGGTGGTCTCCACTCCGAGGCAGCCCGAGAAGGTTGCCTTCGGAGCAGACCCTAGGAGCGTGTGTATCCCTGGAAGTCACACAGACTTTTGTGAGCCTGTTTCCAGCAGGCCCGGAAATGTCTCTCAGCTGCTGTCTAAAGGAGAGAGTGCGGAGCAATGCACCCTGGGACATGATTGCTTCTTCCCTGGGTCCCTTTGAGGACTTTGGGGAGGGCCCTGATCCTCTGAAGGTCACTCGGCCACGGGGAGGAGATGTGAGCTGGTCCCTCCGTGCACAGTGATGGAGTGTGAGAGGTCTGGAGTAGAGGGAGTGGAGGTGGGCCTGGCTCCCTGGCCCCGTGGAGACAGGGGAGATGAGAGGGCCGAGAGGCAGGCAGTGGCCCGCGCTGAGGTAGGCGGAAGGAGAAATCAGCAGGCCCGGAGGCCAGAGCAATAGTGCAGCTGGAAGGGAGCCCCCTTGCCCTCAACTGAGCCAGGTTGATCCCAGTGCCCTAGACACTCCCTGAGCACTGTCAGGACTGACCCCTGAGTGCAGAGCCAGGGAATAAACCCTGAGCACCACCTGGTGTGTCCCCCTCGGAAATAAGAAATCAACAGACCTTCGTCCTTCAAGCACAGCCTGAATGCCAGAGGAGTGGGGAGGGTGAACAGGAAACTGCGACAGATCTTGTCCCTTTCTCAGAAGTTACTTCAGTGTCATAAACCAATGTTGCTTCAACTGAAAGGGGGGGGGGGGGTGTCTGGAGAGATGGCTCAAAGGGCGAGAGCACATATTTACATGTAGTAGCCCTGGATTTAAGGCCCAGTCCCACATGGTCTGAGCACTGAGCTAGGAGTAGCACTGCCAAGGTGCCCCCAAAACACAAAGGAGGGGCCGGAGTGATAGAACAGTGAGTAGGGCATTTGCCCCGGCATCCCATATGATCCCACCCCCCAAGCACCGCCAGGAGTAATTCCTGAGACAGGCCAGGAGTAATTCCAGAGTACAGAGCCAGGAGTAACCTCTGAGCATTGCCAGGTATGGCCCAAAATGAAAAAAAAAAAAAATCAAAACACAAAGGAATTGTCTCTGCCCAGCAACCAGAGGCTTGGGAGCCCATCTGTGATTGCCTGCTGAGTCCCTTTGTTCTGTCCCTCCCCACTGCACTCCCCACTCCAGGCCAGGACCCCAGTGGGAGGAAGGAGTGTGCTCAGGAAGTGGCCCAGGGTTCAGCTCAGAGACCTGCCTGCCACCATCACCGAAGATGTACCAGAAGATTCCCCAGCCAAGTGGTTGGAGGCACCTTGGCTCCAGTGGGGCAGGCAGTGATGTGTGATCCTGCTCTGCACTGCAGTCTAGACTAGACCCCGCTAGGAAGAAGCAGGAGCCCGGGTGTGGGTAGAAGGAAGCTCATCCACACAGGCAGCCCTGCCTCTGGAGGGAAGAACCGGGCAGACCCCAGTGGATGAGTAAGAATGGGAGCCGAGGGATGGGCGGCGGGGAGCTGAGTCTTCAGGCAACACATGCCACACATGCACATACAGACACATATACACACACATACACGTACATATACACACATACACATACAGACACATACACACATACACGTACAGACACATATACACACACATACACGTACAGACACATATACACACACATACACGTACAGATACACATACAGACATACACACAGACACACATTCGACACACAGACACCTACAGACATATAAACACAGAGACACAGACACCCATACACGTAAGCACACGCTGCGCACACACACACACACACACGGCGTGCGTACGCCGTGGCTCTGAAGGCAGCGTTCAGAGGGTGGAGGGAACAGTGAAACAGGAAGCAGGACTGTCTTAGCACCGTTCTAAGCGCTGATGACCCCTGCAAAGACCTGGTCCTTCCCTAGGAGCAGAGAGCAGCAGAAAACAGAAGCCGACTCGGTGCCAGTTCGGGCAGTGATGCCCATCCATAGACTTGCTCCCTCACCCCACCTTGAAGACACAATTCTTCAAGGCCTGGTACAGTCCACACCCCTCTGGTCCTGCCTGGCTGTGGGCAGCTATTGGTCCTGCCTTGGCTGAGCATTTCAGGCAACATATGCACAAGCACACACAGACCCACAGACACACCCTGATGGGCAATTCCAATCCCAGACCCAGAAGTGGGGGGGGAGGGCAGGGCAGTGTGCATGCACATGCTCACACAATTACACATTTTCTGCATGTGTGCACACTTGTGTACTGTATGTTCATCTGTTATACGTGTGTGTGTGTGTGTGTGTGTGTGTGTGTGCAGAGGGGGCCCACAGTGGCAACAGCCTGACTTGCAGAGACCCAGATTTCTGGGGTCAGCCCTGGCTTCGGCCGGGGCTCCTGCTGTGCCTTTGTGAGTCGGCATAAAGCCGATGGGAGCTTCCTGGGCCCGGCACACAGTCCTCTGACCCGGCCAGGGAAGGGCTCATTAGGGAAGGCTTTGGAGCCCGACCAGGAGAGATGAATAGGACCCCGCATTTGATCCCAGAAACCGCCTCAAATTTGCCAGGAGCAGCTAAAATAACCGGCTGGTGAGCACGCACCGTGCTGATGGGCCGAGGCAGGGCTGGTGTCTCCACAGGGTCTCCTGGTACCCGGCACAGGCGAGGTGGGCTTGGAGTCTGGGCTGATGGGCCCGCCTGACCGTGTCTTTGCTTTGGCTAGGGTCCTGGTTCTGGACAAAGGGACAATAGCTGAGTTTGATTCTCCGTCCAACCTGATTGCAGCCAGAGGCATCTTCTACAATATGGCCCAAGATGCTGGTCTTGCCTGACCCATTTCCCAGGATTAACTACTGACCCTCCAGTTTCCAACCGAAGGAAACAAACACCATCAGTGACTTGTCCTGGACCACAGGTGCAGGTGCTTTGTTCTGATTCTCCTGTGGACAGCCCCTCCCTGGTGCACAGGGCTCGGTACTTTGGTTGGGGAAGTGATGTCCAGTGGCGACCATTGTGTCCAAGGTCAGAGCTAGTTCAAGGGCTCGCAGTTCCTGATCTGGTATTATTTCCACAAGGGCCCTTTTCAGCCGTTGCATAGAATGACCTCCGTACCGTGATTGTTCATTTTCAACTCTGAAGAGTTTTTTTTCAGTAAAACCTTTTCCTTTTGGAACACAAGACTGCCAGCCAGCCTGGCCCTAGGGCCCGAGTCCTGTGCTCTGAGGTGCTGGCCTGAATCCACTAAAAATGGGGCACTGATGAAATAAAGCAACGTGGTGAACGCTGTCTACATCCTGATGTCACCTGTCTCTGCCTGTCCAGGGATTTAGAAATCCGGGCTTGGAGGGAATGCAGGGAGCAAGGGGGAGAGGAAGGAATGTCCGTACGCACCTGTGCGGCTGGGTGCTCTTGAAAACTTCAGACCCCGAGAGATTTCGGTTACAGATACTGTCTCTGCAGCCAATATTCCCGGGGCCCCGCAGTAGGACACGTGCTGCCGTGCAGGTACCGGAAAAAGGGGGAAGAGACGACCAGACCCCCTGGCCCGAGACCTCTGTGCCCTCTCACTGATGTCACCCCTGAACCTCTCCGCCTTCTCCTCCGGGGGCGGGGGCCTGAAAATGTCTGGAGCTTCACCTGGCGACCCAGTCGTGTTCCAGATGGTCCCTCCCAGAGCCTGCAAGGCCTTAAGTCATTCCTCTTAACTCAGTCCCGCTGAGCTAAACATGGAGGGCACAGGTGCACCCCAGAGGCTGGGCTGGGGACAGGATGAGTGGGTGAAAGAAACTGGCTTTCTGCAGCCAGGCAAGGAGTTCGTTCCAGTGAGTCAGGGCTCCCGGCCCAGGCTTATAGCTGGAGTGGATTTCTTCGCTGGAGGGTGGCCTGACTCGCTTTCTTTCCTTGAACCTTGGTAAGCAGAGTGGCTGAGGGATGGCTTTTTTTGCCCCCTCCCTAAAACGTTTGCGCCCTCCATGACTCCTTTGATCTGGTGTTTCTCTAGGCATTGGGCCGGCCTGTGCTGCAGGACCATTTGTAAAAGGTTAATCGCATTTTTTTGGCAGGCGGTTTCTGCCTGGGATGTTTATGAGCACGAGGCAGTCTTCCGTCCTGGTGATAGAGCAAGTCTGAAAGCACAAATGCCCGAATTATTCTGCCTCTCCTGATGCTGAGAAAAGGTCTCTGCTCGGGCCCTGATTTATTAGGCCAATTTGGCATGACGTCTGCTCTGAGGCGCTCGCTCCCTCACCCGGCAGCGTGCTCGGCTGAAGAGCGGAAGGTGTAAGCTGTGTTTCCTCAGGAGTCAGCTTCTGTGCTCACTGAGGCCCTGACAGGAGCTGACAGTCCGGAGGAGAGGCGCAGTTGTGTCAAGTTAATGGAATAATCAAAAAACGCGCTCGAGAGAGGATGACCTCCATTTAGCGGGCTCCAGCTTCCCCGGGGAAATGAGGCAGACTGCAGGGAACCTGGAGGCGTCTCCGAGCCACTGACAGGGCGGCGCAGGTGGGCGCAGGGCCATCCTATTCTCCCGAAATGTCCCACAGCTGATACCCCTCGGATTGGAGGACGCCCTCAGGGAGGCCACAATTAAAGAATCTGGGCTCAGTCGGTTAATATTTAATTTTAATAATCCGTGTTATGTTTGAACAGTCAGCACAGAGAGAGATCTCCCGTGAATGTTTACACACACTGTGAACACATGCCTTAAATATGCACTGGGGAGGGGCAACTTCGCAGTTCACAGAGCTAAAAAAAAAGCCGTGTTATAAATTACACAAAGCCATATAAAAATATTTCTCTGAATGCATAGATTAAGACTTGAAACTCGCCTACCAGCAACTGTGCGGCCTTAGCCCACCTCCCGTGCGCAGGAATCTGGGGGTACCGAGGGCTTCTGACAGCGCAGACCAGGGTCCAGCCCCCAGCGGGCCCCAGGGAGTGCCCGGGCACTGCCGCTGTGTGGCTGCTTCTGAGAACCTCCCACCGATCTGGATGGCTGAGCGAGTTGTGACTCCAGTGATGTTGACAGGAATTAATACTGCACTGATTTCCTCCAGGATAGAACCGGCCTTAATTGATCAGGGTGCCGCAACTTTTTCCAAAGCAAAGAAAACGTAAAAGGTATCGTGTCTAGACAGAAAAATTTCTGATTGCTTGAAACACACAGGTTTCTTCGTGAAAGCACTTCAGGGCGGGGGCAGTAAGTGACCTTGGGCTGCAAGGCGGACATTTACAGGGTCACACCAGGAACTGGGGCTGCGCTGCGGGGGCACAGGGGTGCCCGGAGGTGGCCTGGGCAGCACCGCTGGCTCCGCTCGGGCTGGCAGTGGCAAGAGGCCGTGATCTTCGCACGACACCCTCTGCCCCCGCCGCAGGCTCGCTCAGTCCCAGCGTCCCCACACAGTTCACACAGGTTTGGTTTCTTTGGACACGGTAGGCACTCTGGGAGCTGCTTAAGACAGGGAGGCGCCCTGGCAGCTGGCTCCGAGCCCCCTGCGCTCCGCTCTGTGTGCTCGTCCTCATTCTCGGAGCGCTGCTGTTGGCTTCAACAAGACAGTGCTGTCCACGTTAGTGACATGAAGGAAAGGAAAAACAGTCCTTGAAGGGATTCTTTCAAAAGCCTCCTACGCCATGCCGGAGTTTGATCCATGTCTGCCTTTCCAGAACAAAGCCTGGTGGACCCCCGCTGACTCTGCTAAGTGGGTCAGTGAGGGTGGTGGGGGATCCCAAAGATCGGACCATTTGCTTACAACGGCAGAAGGTTTCAGAGTTGTGTAAAAAATTCTAATAATTTCAAAATAACCTTTACCTTTGATACAAAAATAAAGATGCTAACAACTCCTTTAACTCAGTTTCCCACTATAACCCTTTAAAGAGCAACAGATTCGGTCTCAAATATTGCTTTTCGTCTCCAGTGAAAGATGAAAGCAAAGATGGACAGGCAACGTTTGTGCTCTTGGCAGGGTACGCTTACCCTGTGGACAGGCTACCCTCACGCTAAAGGAGCTCAGCGCTGGGGAAGCGCAGGGCGCCCTCTGGTGACGGCGGGGGCTCAGTGCTGAGTGGCTGTGGAGCCAGTGGCAACAGGGGACTCGGGAGCAGTAGTGTGCATTGACAAAGAAAACATGTGAGATGGGGAGGGAGCTCTTTTGGTTAACAGCCTATGTACAATTATCTGGTATAAGGTATCTGCAATCTTAAATATTTTTAACCTGAGTTAACATTTATAAACGTGTTATATGAAACCTTAGTCACAAGTCACTAAAATTGGCTTGGCCGTAACTGCGTTCCCGATCTCCCCAAGTGGTTCACACTGCAGAGAGTTGTAAGCAGGAATCACCAAGAAGGGCACACCCTGGCCCTTCAGGTGCGCTGCCAACAGGAGTGGCTGGAAATCAGCTCTGCTCTCTCTTGGCCTCTGCTCAGACAACTCTTACCCTCGGCGCATAAACACACTGAGTCAAGAGCCGGCGGCGGCGGCCTCTCCACAACCACTTCTCCGCTGCTCGCAGCTTCAAGCAATAGGTTTATTGTGCACCAAGAGGCCTGGAAGAACGGCACCGCTGCTGGGGTCAGGGGCTCCCTACCTCGGCAGAGCGATGTTAGTGTGGACTGCACAGTGGCACCGGGGCCTCCTGGGACAATGGCTTGTCCTTAACCCAGAGGTGACACAAACTGTCCACTCCTCCATGAAGAAGTCCCTGCTGCATTAGTAAGTCAGTTTTGAAGCTCTCTTGTTGTAGCAAGGCCTTTCTGTCAGCGTGGACGTAGCATTCCTGAACAGAAAATTATTCTCACTGATCAACAGAACCAGTTCCAGCTCTTGGAAATCTTGAAGTCGAGCAACATCTTTGTCCTAAAACCATAAACAGGTTAAGCAGGTTAGAGAAACTACTTGGTAGGAACCAGAGAGGGAGCACAGCAGACGGGAGCCCCAGGTCTGAGCCACAGCATTGCATGATCCCCAAGCTCTGAACCAGGTGTAGCCGCTGAGCATCACTAGGTGGTACAGAAACAAAACAAAAAGCCACTGGTTTCGTGTTCTGTGCTGAGTCTAGTCCTTGGCTTACTTAAAGCGGAGAGCCCAAGAGAACAGAAAAGGGGACAGGAGAAAGCAATTGTGGGCTGTCAGCTGCCAGTGACACCGCATGGGGGTGGAGCCGACGGGCTGGAGGAAACCCTTACGAGCCACTGCTCGGGTGGAGGCAATGCGGGGATCAGTCTCGCAGGAGTACTAAGAAGCCGGTGTCGTCCAGCCCAGGAGGACCACACAGGTATCTGTGAGGGTTTGCTCTGTGATTTAACCTGGCCCTCAGGTCACAAAACACAAGGCACAGCTGATAGTGCACTAAGGGAATCCTTTCAGATCATTTCAGAAACAAAAATTTGGCACATATGAATGGTAATTCAGAAATGCTCTACAACTTTCAAAACTGCCAACGTGGCGATTAACCCAGCGGAGGGGAAGAAATGTTGGTGATTACGTATGGGAAAATTACCCTTTGCTCCTTTCTGTTCTATTTCCTTTCTTTACCTATGACTCACATAACTGAAAAAAGCATGGGTACTTTCCGATGCAAAGCACCCAGTCACTCAGGCGGGCAGGACGCTTACCTTCCTCACCAGGGTATTGGGTAACTTTCGGATCTTCTCCACTTGATCGGGATGAACACCCAGCTCACAGCAACTCACTCTGAGCAACTGTTGGTAGGTGAGCTCCTGTCGGTCCAGTTCAATTTCAATGAAATCGTTTTCTCGAAGAGATGGGTTCTGAATCCTCACTTTGAGAACCAGCTCTAGGAAGAAGGGGAGAGAAGCAAATGAATGGCTCTGGGAGGGTAGCTGAGGTCACCCAAGACCCACTTCCAGAAGACGGCTACACTCAATGATACCCTGTGCTGGCGGCCTACGTGTGTGCGTAGAGGAGAGCAGGCACAGCGGCGTGTGCTCTGGCCCAGTTAGGCTCTGCCAGCACCCCTTCTTGCTCCCAATTCTTATCCCTACATCTAAGATTGTGGTTCATAAAATCAGAGGCAACAGAGCCAAAAGCTCCGGATTGTTTACTTCTACGGCTATCGTCTGGGCTAGAGTACATCACGCCTGGGAGGCGAGGGGCAGAGAGGTAAAGAGCATGAGCATATGGTACATGACAATCATGGATCGAAAGGTATAGAGAACGCCCTGCAATAAAGAGCAAGCAAGTAAACACCTCTCATTTCATTAATAAATGAAAGTCCAACTATAATTGAATGTACTACGTCTCAATAAGGAGCGACTGGCTTGAAGGCAAACAGGGGCAACTTCACAAAAAAAAAAAAAAAGCCAATAAACAGTGTTTATCCATAAGTCTGGGCAGCAGCAGTCTGATCATAATTTTTTTAAAAAAATTTTGTCACATTTTCCTAAAAATGCTCAGGGGTTACTCCTGGATTGCTCCAGGGACCATATGGGTACCCAGAATGGAACCCAAGTTGGCAAGCGCCCTACCCGCTGCCCCTGGCCCTACTTTGAGCCCACTCACAAACTTCTGAGTGTGTCTGTATGTTGTCTGTGTGCCGGCTCTCCTCACAGTGGGCTGGAGGAAAGGCCGGTGAAGCAGTGAGCGCTCCGATCCACCACACCGAATTCATGCTGCTGCAAAGAACCAGGGCTCCTTGGAGAATGTTCCTGGACCCTGGAAACAAAATGCTAAAAGAGTGATGGAGCATGCCCAAGCGACACAAGCCTGGCAGAGGCTCCCCAGGGAGGCGCGCGTGGGACCACACCCATAGTGCGTAAGGGCCACTGCTGCTGGTTGGGTGTAGGAGCCGACAGCCCCAAAGATGATTCATTCTCTTGCTTTGGGGCCATAGCCATAGCCAGTGGTGGTCAGAGCTTACTTCTAGTGGACTCGGAGGACCACACGGGCTGCCAAGAGCTGAACCCGGGGTGGCCACATGTAAGGCAAGCGCCTTAACCTGCTGTATTATCTCTCCAGTCTCCAAAGCTGATGAGTTGTTGCCAATCTAAACAGAAAATACTGTGGTCCAGGGCACGATACAAGGAACAGGGAAAGGATGACAGAATCCGAATCACTGGCCTGAACGCTCAGGAGACACTGAGGTGATCACAAATGAGAAAATATTCCAGATGAAAGGAGACAGAAACAGCGGGATAAGCAAATGCCACAGGTGAGCCTGGGCAGGGTCTAAGGAGTAAGCCCAGCTCCAGCGGTGGTGACAAAGCTCAAACTCAGGCCACGCACTAGCGAGCAGAGCCGGCAACACCCCGATACACCAACCACCACACTGGGAGTGCAGAAAGGACCACTGTTACTTTCAGGAAACACACACGCATCTCACGGTGAAAGCCGACGACGAAATGTTTCTGCACCTCAGAGTTCCTTATGCGAGCCCTACTCCCTTCCCGTAAGTTGGTAATTACAGGTGAATCAATCCATCAATCACAGCGTCACCCCTGAAGCCATGGAGAGAAGCTCCAGATGACCCCCCCTGCCTGGGCAGCAGGTGCTCACCTTGCATATTAATCGGGAACGCTCCAGTGAAGAAAAACGGCTGGAAGGCTGGCGCGGCTCCTGCCTGCGGCCCGCTCTGGGACTCCAGAGACAAGGGTGGCTTGGAGCGCCGCGGAAAAGAGCGAGAGGTTCTGACTCACAGGCGGCTGACAGACGGGGGCCAGGTTTTGTGCTTTCGGGTGTTCTGAGGATGGCAGACGAGGCAGGCACATCCCCGTTCTGAACCAGGGCCAGGGCAGTGCGGTCCCTCGGAAAGGCCCCGAGCAGGGGGAGGTTCCCCAGCGGGGAGCCCTGGAGGGGAGCCATCCACTGGAGGTGAGGCAGGAGGTGAGGCGGGCCCCGTTCTGCAGCTGGGCTGAATCCTCTGCCGTGGGGGTGTAGATGAAAGGGAAGGCTGGGTTGGCCAAATAGTTGGGAACAAAGGGTAGTTCTGACTCCTTCTTCAGCTGGGGAGGTTATCGCCATCATCCTCCTCTTCCACTTGAAAAATAAAGCACAGAGCATGTTCGCAGCCCTTTAAAAACTGCCAAGGGAAGAATGTCTTGTGAAAGTTGGTTTCCCTTGGGGCAGGATGAATAATTCTGATCAGTGTTTGCTATTTACAACTTCTGGAGTCTGGAGCTGTTTAGTTTTGTTTTTGGTTCGGGGTCATACCTGGCTGTGCTCAGGGCTTATTCCTACTCAAAGCTCAGGGATCACTCCTGGCAGGGCTCAGGGACCATATGGAGTGCTGGGGAAAGAACCCTGGTCAGCTATGCGCAAGGCCAGCCTCTCACCCGCTGCATTCACTCCAGCCCTCCAGTCTGTTTTCTGGGGTGGGCCGCGCACTGGAGGGGCACAGGGGGACCATGCAGTGCTGGGGACAGGAGCCCGCCCGAGCTCCTGTAGACCAAGGCCCCACTCCAGCCCTTGGAGCCGTCTCCCTGGCCCTGTCACACTGTGGAGAGAAAGGAAACTTCCTGCTGTGCAGGCGCCTTACAGATAGAAGTGGATAATACCTTACGATGCCTGCCTGTCCGGAAACAAGATGGCGTCACAGAACACACCCGTTGCTTTTAGTAATGAGGGTCTCGGAGCTGTAGCTCAGTGGCACGGCACCTGCCCTGCAGGCCTGAGGCACTAGTTCAATCCCTGGGCACTGGCCCACATGCGCTGGTGCGGTCCCAGTAGCCCCACTGCTAGTGATCCAAGGGGCCAACACTGCATGAAATCTGAGTGTGTGTGTGTGTGAGAGAGGGTGTGTGTGTGTGTGAGAGAGAGAGAGAGAGAGAGAGAGAGAGAGAGAGAGAGAGAGAGAGAGAGAGAGCTGGAACCACAGGCAGAACCACACCAAAAAGAAAGGCAAGGGGAAGATCCTGGTAGCTTGTCATCAAGGCCACAGCTGACGAAGCGCAAACCTGCCCCGACACCAGCTCACCTCCCATGATCTTCCTGATTTCTCTCCTTGGCGTCAGCTGGACCGGCATTTCTCCTTTGGTGGTAAGAATGTCTTTGTCTGCTCCTGACTTTAACAGGTAAGAGACCACCTGGCCGTGGTTGCGCTTACAGGCCCAGTGCAAACAGGTCCTGTCCCAAAGAAGCGAGAGAACGGCGTGACTTCCAAACAGGAGCGCTGGGGCTGGAGTGATAACACAGCGGGCAGGACATTTGCCTCGCATGCAGCCGACCGGGTTCGATCCCCGGCATCCCATATGGTCCCCAGAGCACCACCAGGAGTAATTCCTGAGTGCAGAGCCAGGAGTAACCCCTGAGCATCGCGGGTGTGACCCAAAAAAAGCAAATAAACAAAACAAAAAACAAAGAGGAGCGCGGACTTGGGAGTGCAAATGGGCACGTAAGCAAACGAACCATACAGCCTGGTAAATATCCAGCTAGAACCAGAAAGCCGAACCAGAAACCTCACCTTTGCCTTTCAGAAAGCAGATAATCAAAATATTTAAAAGGCAAAAGGGATTTTAAAATTTCGTTTCTGGGGGCGGGCGATAGCCCAGCGGGGGGCGTTGCCTTGCACGGCGGCCCTCTGCTGGCCTGGGTTCGAACCCCCGGCATCCCATATGGTCCCCCGAGCACCGCCAGAGTAATTCCTGAGGCAGGCCAGGTAGCCCCTGAGCATTGCGGTGTGACCCAAAAAAAAAAAAAAAAAAAATTTCGTTTCTGGCCGGCGGAAAGTCATTTATCCTCAGAACCTTCATTCCACTGGCTTCCAGAAGGCTGTGCTGGGCGAACAGGGCCGCTGCGTGCTCTGTCAGAACAGCTCTCGTCAGCTCCGGTCTCCTGAACGGGTCTGCTTATTCCCACACTCCTTTCCAGCGACTATGAAACTCACTTTATATGCATCAAATGTCTGAAGATTAAGTATTGTCAGGCTACTAACCATCTCCTCTTGACAGCCTGCTGTGCTTCTGAAATTGTTATTTCTACAATAGCTATTTCCGTTCCATCTCAGTTGCTCACTCGTTCCCTCTTTTTCCTTACCGTCATAAAATAAAACAATGTCCAATTTTCTAGTTTTAAAAAAAGTTGGCTGGGGCCAAAGTGATAGCACAGCGGGAAGGCCTTTGCCTTGCACACAGCCAACCGGGTTCGATCCCTGGCATCCCATATGGTCCCCCATGTTCCACCAGGAGTAATTCCTGAGTGCAGAGCCAGGAGTAACCCCTGAGCGTTGCTGGGTGTGACCCCCCCAAAAAAGTTGGCTTCGAGGCAGAGTGACAGAATAGCAGATAAGGGGCTTACCTTGCATACAGCCCACAGCTAAGCTGCATTTGAGCTCTGCCAGGAACGATCCCAAAGCACTGCGCCAGGAGGAAGCCCTGAGTATTGTTGGGTGTGTGTGGCCCAAACCGCCCCCATACCTCAAATAATAAAATAAAATAAAAGTTGGCTTCCAGGGGGCTGGAGCGATAGTCCAGCGGTTAGGGCGCTTGCCTTGCATGCGGTCAACCCGGGTTCGATTCCCGGCATTCCATACGGTCCCCCAAGCACCGCCAGGAGTAATTTCTGAGTGCGGAGCCAGGAACAACTTCTGAGCATTGCTGTGTGTGACCCAAACAGCAAAAAATGAATGAATGAATAGATAGATAGATAGATAGATAGATAGATAGATAGATAGATAGATAGATAGATAGATAATAAAAGTTGCTTCCAGGGCCAGAGAGACCCCCGGCAGGCAGAGTGCATGCCCCGCATGTCGTCCCTGGTACAATCTCTAGCACCACTAAGTCCCTAGAACTCTTGCCCCAAACCAGCACAGAATCAAGTGGAGCTCTCGGCACCACTGAGTGTGGCCCAAAGAATAAAATGAATCGAGTTCTCCAGCCTCTCCAGAAGGCTACACACACACACACACACACACACACACACACACACACACACACTCGGGCGCTTCAACGCATGGCACCGCACTTTCATTCCTAAGGCACTTTAAATATGTACAGCCATAACCAAAAAACTTTGAAGAACAAACTCTTCTAAATGTATCAGACCCATTTAAATAAAGCTAATTATATAATATTGTACACACAGGAAGGGACTGTGGACACTCTGAAGGGCTATTATTTTAATGCCGCATAGAAATATAATTAGCATGCTGGCAAAGACTCCATCTAAACAGAAATGAGAGGCTTCGGAGATACTAAACACATTCCCAGTTGCCAAAGCTGAATGATATTACAGAAGGAAAATATGTTTTTCCCTCTGTTTTGAAATGTTCTCATTTACCAACTCTCTAATTGAACCCATGTAAATATCTTCAGTGCTTATATAGTCACACAGAGATGAAGTAAAAGGAACAGAACAGATGTTCAATAGTGAGGGTGAGGTCAGAAAACTGGACCGTGTATTATTATTCTAAACGCTCATCTGGTTCCGGGAAAAATCTGGGCACCCTATAAGGTTCTGGGCACCCTACCATTCTTGACTAACACAGCATCAGCTTGTTTCCGTGTCTGGGAGCAACGTCACTGAAGTTTCAGAGTGACACTGCAGTCACTCTGACTCGGGTGACCCAGGGCCTTTAAGGTACACTCAGCAGAGAAGTGACCTCCAACTTGGGACTCAGGGAGGAGCAGTGCTCTACGCAGTAAGGTACCTGCGGCTCCATTAATACTTGGCCTAACGAGGCCAACAAGACAAGGCCGACACTGCTTTCACAGAGAAGGATCCGATGCAATCAGGATTTTGAGCAAACTGCAGTTAAGAGCGTGTTTGCGGGTGGATGTCTGTGCAGAGGTTTGAAAAGTGAGTAATTATAATGATAAGTGAGCTCTCAAAAATGAATGGAGCATGATGAGAAAAATATGTTCCCTTTTGGAAATAAAGCGCTCACTTGCTAGTAGTAAATCACTTGCTCGTGGCAAGCGGGGAGTGAAGGAGGTAATTTACTGCCGGTGAGTCTGAGATTATGGGACAAACCACCTAGCTAAAGCGTCCCCCGTATAAAGTGGGGGTTAAGTCAACACAACGTGGTCCCCACAGCCCTGCGCCCGAGTGATCATCATTTATAGTCCAGGCCCATGTGTGGCTCTGGGCGGTCATAACTCAGAGTCACTCCAGCCAGGCAGTAATTTCAGCTTTTTCATGAACCCTTCATTTCTTCCTTAAAGCCAAAAAGGGGCCGGAGAGATAGCCCAGCGGGTAGGGGCGTATGCCTTGCACGCGGCTGGCCTGTGTCGGTCTGGGTTCGATCCCGGCATCCCATATGGTCCGCCGAGCACCGCCAGGAGTAATTCCTGAGTGCAGAGCCAGGAGGAATCCCTGAGCATCGCCGGGTGTGACCCAAAAAGAAAAAAAAAGCCAAAAGTATGCATGAGTGACACCTGAGTTACTACTGAGGCGGGGACTCTGTCATGAGCTGAACATCAACTGTTTAAACTTTAACTTTGCAGTCAAAATCTCCTATTAAAAAAAAAAGGGGGCTGGAGCGATAGCCCAGCGGGTAGGGTGTTTGCCTTGCACGCAGCCGGCCTGTGACGGCCTGGGTTCGATTCCCGACATCCCATATGGTCCCCGAGCACCGCCAGGAGTAATTCCCAAGTGCAGAGCCAGGAGGAACCCCTGAGCATCACCAGGCGTGACCCAAAAAGCAAAAAAACAAAAACAAAAATGAATAACAAGAACCCAGAATCTCCTTTTAGTGCTGGGATGTACCCGGCCAGAGGCACTGGGTGAGCCAGCAAACACTGGGTGCAGTGATCACTCTGCTTTCCTCTGCTGGACAGAAAGGGACTTTTAGAATAATCTTAAATACCCAGAACACCATTTAGTAGTAGGAAAATAATAACAGCTAATGCAGATAGAATGCCTTACATGCAGGCCACTGCGCCAAGCCTTTCCATGTACCAACTTGTGGAAGCCTCTAAGTCAGGACTAGGATCAACACTAACAGTCCTAGTAGCTAAGTACTATTATCAACATTCCCCTCATTTTACCAACGAGGAAACCGAGGTGGTCATCACAGCATGGTATTAGAGCTCATGGTGGAGGGAAGGGCTCTCGCCAGGAAAGTCATTAGGGAATACGGGGGTGTGGGGTTGAGGTATGGGCCATTTTTAATTGAGAGACAAGGAAAGGCTTACCAAGAGGATATCTAAGCTAAGACCCACAGGAGGTGAGGTCTGCGATCAGGACTCGCCTGGTGCTTTAGGCAAAGCGGACAGGGAAGCAGAAGGAACAGAGCAGGGGCAAACCCTGAGAGCACATGGAGGGCTGGGGGCTGCCCCAAAAGAGTGGGTGGTACCCTGAGTGGATTCCCGCAAAGGGATCTACGTAATGGTTTTTTTTTTTTTTTTTTGCTTTTTTTGGGTCACACCCAGCAATGCTCAGGGGGTTTCCCTGGCTCTTTGCTCAGGAATTACCTCCTGGTGGTGCTCGGGGGACCATATGGAATGCTGAGGATCGAACCTGGGTCGGCTGCGTGCAAGACAAATGCCCTACCCGCTGTGCTATCGCTCCGGCCCGGGTTTGTTTTTTTGGACTCTAGGCCACACCTAGCAGTGCTCAGGATCACTCCTGGCATGACAAAGCGAACTGTAAGCAGTTCCAGAGATTGAACCCAGGCTGGCTGTGTTCCAAGGCAGGCGCCCAACCATAATCCCTCTTCAGCCTCTCCACTTTATTTATTTTTTTATTTTTATTTTTTTTTTGCTTTTTGGGTCACACCCGGCAATGCTCAGGGGTTACTCCTGGCTCTGCACTCAGGAATTACTCCTGGCGGTGCTCGGGGACCATATGGGACGCCAGGGATCGAACCCGGGCCGGCACAGGCCGGCTGCGTGCAAGGCAAAGGCCCTACCCGCTGGGCTATCGCTTCCGCCCCTCAGCCTCTCCACTTTAAAAAAATATATTATTGTTGTTTCGGGCCAGACCTGATGGTGCTGAGGACTCCATCATGGAAGGGTTCAGGGGACCATATGGGATGCCAGGGATCAAACCCTGGTCGCCATTTGCAAGGCAAGCGACCTACCCACTGTATATCTCTTGCTGCCCCACCCTCCATTTATGTTTTAAATCAGGATCCCTGATGGCTGCCATGTTGAGAAAAGAAAAAAACAACAGAGTAGAAGGGCAGAAGCAAGAACCAGGTAGGAGGCTGCAACATGCAGGCCCCGAATGGGGTAGTGGAGAAGGAGGAGCTGGTGGATTCTGCTATAGCCTGGCTGTGGCAGGTGAGGGAAAGACGGAGGCTAGGAGGGTGCTAAGGGCTGGGCGCCTCGGGCACCGAGACTTGGAGGCC
Source organism: Cryptotis parvus (assembly GCA_021461705.1). NCBI lineage: Eukaryota > Metazoa > Chordata > Mammalia > Eulipotyphla > Soricidae > Cryptotis > Cryptotis parvus. Next base: position 44,103 of record JAJIBD010035127.1, read on the forward strand.
TCAGGGAAGCTGGCATGGGGTGTGGGGGAGAGGAACAGAGATGAGGGATGCCATCTGGGACATTCGGCTTGAGGTGTCTCTCAGACATCTTCCCCAGATAAATTTACAAGATGCCCCTTGCGGGTCTCTCAAGGTCACATTTACATGAGCATACGGGGAGACAGTGGCTAGGAAAGCAGGGTCTAGAGTTCATGCTGGGTTCACTTCCCAGTTTCCCTCGTTAGTGTCGACTCTGTGGGGGAAACTAGGGCTCAGTCTCTTCTTCTGTAAGATGGAAAGAATAACCACAGAGGCGGGCCTGCCTCGCTGTGAGGCGATACATGTCAAACACATAGGAGCCCTGCGTGCTCCAGGGCAGACTCAATACACATGAAGGGAGTTATGTTCCATCTAACGGTTCACAACAATCTTCTGAAGCAACTGCAAAATTAAGTGACTCAGGCATGGTGGTTTAGTTAGCTGGTCAGGAACGGGAAAGAACTGCCGGAAAAACCAGATTCCTTCTTCTACACCTCACTGCCTCCCCGTGCCCAATCAGTGATTTGCAGTTATCGAGGCACAAGGTGCGAGGCTCTGGTGAGGGACACGGAGCAAGCCTGTTTACAAAGTTTTTAAAAACAGAAAAAGGGGGCCGGAGCGACAGCCCAGTGGGTAGGGCATTTGCCTTGCACGCGGCCAGCCAATGCCGGCTCAGGTTCGATCCCCGGCATCCCATATGGTCCCCCGAGCATGCCAGGGGTAATTCCTGAGTGCAGAGCCAGGGAGTAACCCCTGAGCGTCGCCGGGTGTGACCCCAAAAAGCAAAAGAAAAAAAAAAAAAAAAAAAAGAAAAAGGAAGGAGTGATCTACTGCTCCTGGCTCTCTGTTGCTGCTCAAGCTGATTGGGTTTGGATTTCGAGGGGGAAGGATACACCTGGTTATACGCAGAGTTACTCAGGGGTCACAGGGTTGGCGGCAAGCAAGGTAAAGTCCAATCACTGCCCTCTCCAGCCCCAGTTCAGTTTGCTGTAGGGTAACGAAGCAGACCTGCGAGGAAGTCAGGACACCGCGGTCTGTCCAGGCTCTGGGTCAAAAAGTGCTTTTCCCGGGCTGAACCCACCTCCAAATTGGTGGCTTTCAGTTCCAAAAGACAACGTTAATGCTAAGCCAGCAAATTAGGCTGGTTAAACATTACTCAGAACCAAGTTGCATGTTCCCATTTAAAGGGAAAGAGGGCAGAACAATAGCGCACTCAGTAACCGAACACAAAATATACTCGGCCACTGGCAGGTGTTCAAGGGGCTCCCTTATTAGACTGGGGAGGGTTCAGCTGCAAGGCAGGCTTGGCTTGGGCTCAACACCTGGTTGCAAATCTAGGTCTGAAATTGTCACAAGGGGTGAAAAATGAAGCAAAAACACTAGCGGCAGTACAGGGAGACAGACTAGGGGGCAAAAGTTGGGGTGCCGCTAGGTCCTGGGTTGGGCGGGGGCGTGGGAAGGAGAGAAATCGCGCGCTCTCCGGCTCCGCAGCGTGTGCTTCCAGCTGGCAACTGACAGTGTTTTTGGAAGCCCCCACGGCCAAGACAATTC
>JAJIBD010035128.1:0-12469 GCA_021461705.1 Cryptotis parvus
AAAAAAAAAATTGCATATAGCTTAAACTATAGTAGATTAAACAGCAAAGATCCCAAGGTAGCTAGACCTTGTCATCCAACACCTGGCTACAAAGTCAAAAATCAATTGCAGGGCGGAGGCGATAGCCCAGCAGTAGGCGCTTTGCCTTGCACGTGGCCGGCCCGTGCTGGCCAGGGTTCGATCCCCCGGCATCCCATATGGTCCCCCCGAGCACCGCCAGGAGTAATTCCTGAGTGCAGAGCCAGGAGGAACCCCTGAGCATCGCCGGTGTGACCCAAAAACAAAAATAAATAAATAAATAAATAAATAAATAAATAAATAAATAAATAAATAAATAAAATAAAATGAAATCAATTGCATTCCTATATATGAATAATGAATCAGAGGAGAAAGAAATCAGTGTATAGTGTCCAAAGACATCAAGTCCCTGGGAATCAATACAAAGGTAGGAGATCTATACTATGAAAACTTCAAAAAATAAGTATTTTATGGAAAAAATTAAGAAATAAGTAGATCTTAGAAAATGGAAAATCATTTCATGCTTTGATTGAAGAATGAATATTGTCAGAATGACCATTCTACCTAAACTACTATATAGATTCAGTGCAGTCCCTATTCAAATTGAGATGACATTCTTCAAGACTTAAACGATATATAATAAATTTGTATGGAATTATAAAAGATAATAGCTAAATTATAATAGCTAATTATAATAGTTAAAACCATACTGAAAATAAAACTGGAAGGAATCTCATTACCTAAGTTGAAACTATATTGGTTTCAATGGGTCATATGACCCAATGGTTCCTAGTGAATATACAAGGACAAACCCCATATAAATGGTCAGCTTTTTTGACAGAGGAGCTGAGAGCATGAAAAGGAATGAATACAGCCTCTTAAACAAATGGTGCTTTCAAAACCAGATTAACACATACGAAAAATTAAAGCTTGATCCATGTCTTACACCTTACATAAAAGTCAGTTCAAAGTTGATCAAAGACCTTGAGATCAGACCAGAATCTAATAAGATTTCACTGAAGAAAATTTAGGCAAAACACTCCAAGATCTACCCATCAATGACATCTTCAATGATACAGTCCCACTAGTAAAGGCACTTGATCACTTGATCACTTGACTTCCCATAGATCATCGATTTGCTCGAGCAGGCACCAGTAACATCTCAATATATCCTGTCACACGCGAGATAACCCTAAGGGCATCTGCCCGCTCCAGGAACATTAAGAGCCTCAAACCATTCCATCAAGTCATGGAAATGAGGTCTATAATTGTTACTGGTATTTGGCACGTCAAATCGACACGGGTAGCTTGCCAGGCTCTGCCGTGGTATATATAAGTGTATATATATATATATATATATATATTTTTTTTTTCTGATTTTTTGGTCAGACCAGCAATGCTCAGGGGATATTCCTGGGAATCACTCCCTGGCAGTGCTGCGCTAACCATATGGGACGCCAGACTGAACCCTGGTTGGCCGTGTGCAAGGCCAAAGCTCTACCCTCTGTATTATCACTCCAGCCCCAGCCCAGAAAGATTTCTTTTTCTTTTTTGGGTAACGCCTGAGTCAAAAATAACAAACGAGACTGCATCAAATTAAAGAATTTATGCATAGCAAGAGAAATACGAGATAAAACTAGAAGACAGCTAACTGGATAGGAGAAAATATTTGCACTGAACACATCAAATAATGAGTTGTTATACAGAGCCTGTAAGGGGCTCACAAAGATCAACAACAAAACATCTAAATAATCCCATTAAAAAAATGAGGGAATGTCAGGGCCAGAGTGATAGCACAGCGGGTAGGATGTTTGCCTTGCACACGACCCACCAGGGATCGAACCCTGGTATCCCATATAGTACCTGAGCACCACCAGGAGTAATTCCTGGTGCTGGATGTGACCCAAAAAATAAAAAGAAAAAAATGAATGTAAATAAACAAGGGATTTCTGAGTAAGACCAATTGATAGGCAGTATGCATTTGAAAAAAAATGTTCGGGCCTGTGGAGCGCTAGCCCAGCAGATAGGGCATTTGTTTGGCACGGCCGGCTTATGCCCCCCGGGTTTGGTCCCTGGCATCCCATATGGTCCCCCCGAATACCGCCAGGAGTAATTCCTGAGTGCAGAGCCAGGAGAAACCCCTGAGCGTCGCGGTGTGACCAAAGCAAAAAAAAAAAGAAAAAAATGTTCATCACTTACTTGGGAAATCCAAATCAAGACAACAATAAGATAACATCTCACACCAGTGAGAATGATGTTACATGTCAAAAATATTGGGAACGATCTGTTTTGTCAGGGCTATGGTGGAAAAGAAAGTCTCATTCACTGCTGGTGGGAATGTGCCTGGTTCAGCTTTTACTGGAAAAAAGTATGAAGATAGCTCAGTGAACTAAGAATTGAGCTGCAGATTGTTCCAGCAATTTCACTTCTGAGTGTGTGCTCCCAAGACTCAAAATCATTCATTTAAAAAAAGACATGTGCTTGCCATTATTCATTGTAGCACTTAGTACAGTAGCTAAGACGTGAACTCATCCGAAGGTGTCCAGTAATAAATAAATGGTTCGTGAAGATGTGGTATATATACTCAATGAAGTACTACGCAGCTATAAGGAAAGATGAAGTCATGCAGTTCACTGCAGCGTTAATGGACCTGGAAGAAATGTTCAGTGAGTTAAGCCAGAAGGACAAATGCAGGATGGTCTCTCTTGCATGTGCTATTTAGAATAGCTAGATAAGGAGATGCGTTTGAGGGAAGGTATGCTGATATCATCCTTTGCCCCAGAGTATAGGAGGAGAAGGACCAAGAAAGAAAGAAACCCAGAAGGGAAGAAGAGATAGGATGGGGAAACAACTGGGAGCTGGGTTAAGGGAATCCAAGTATATTGGTGGTGTAAAAGGAGTGGTGTAGCTAACTACCACACCACAGGCAACAGTGAAAAGAGCTCCACGCTTAAACAGCCAAACTTAAAAGACACCCATCAAAATAATAATTAGAAATCATCACTCTAGAGCAAGAACTGAATGCTGAAAGTAGGTAAAGGGATACACCCGATAACCTTTCAGTGCCTGTATTGCAAGCCATGAGGCAGGGGAGAGCAATGAGAAAGAGAGAGGTTCCTACTACCGTAAAGGCAGGCTGGGGGTTGCTGAGGGTGACAGGATGGAAAGTGGTGGTGTGAAATATACATTGGTGAATGGATGGAACATTGCTATGACTGATATCCAATCATGAACAACTTTGTAACTGTGTCAAGGTGATTCAATTTAAAAAAATGATGCCTGTCAAGATGGCTGTCTAGGGATGGGGGTGGGGGTTTGGGTGGAAGGAAACTGGTAGAGGGAATTGTGCTGGAATGTAATATGTTTAAAGCCCAGCAATAGATAACTTTATAAATCATGGGGCTTTAATAAAATTTCTTAAAAGTTGAGTAAGTTTTTCATAGTAAATATAAAATTGCTCTTAATCTTTTTTCCCCACTTTTGGTTTTTTGGTTATTTTGACCGAATCTGGCTGTTCTCAGACATCGCATCCGTTCTCAGACATCTCCGGTTCTTGGAAGTCACTCTTGGCAGTGCTTAGAGGACCATGCTATGTTGAGGATTGTGCCAAGACTACATACATGTATAGCATGTCCTCATTTCTTGGAGCTTTCCTCCAGCACCTTAATCAACTTATTTTAAAAACTAATTTCCACTTGTATTTGAGCTAAATTTGTCTAAATCCCAGAGGTCATGATAGTGTTGGAAAGTGGATAGAGCCAACACAGATTGTTCTCAATTATTTTTGATATGTGACAGCATTCTCACTGGTGTGAGATGACATCTCATTGTTCTTTTGCATTGGATTTCCTTAGTAAGTGATGAACTTTTTTTTTTCTTTTGGGTCACACCCGGGGACGCTCAGGAGTTACTCCTGGCTCTCTTCGCTCAGGAATTACCTCCTGGCAGTGTTCGAGGGACCATATGGGATGCTGGGGAACAAACCCAGGTCGGCAAACGCCCTACCCGTTGTGCTATTGCTCCGCCCCAGTGATGAACTTTTTTTAATGACTTAAATGATGTAACTATGCTGGTGGAAAAAAAAGTCTTTCCATGAAAATATCTTTCAGTACATTTTTCCATGGATGCCATATGCATCTTTGAATGGGTCTATTGAGCAAGAAGAATTCTTGAATGTGTGTCCTTACAGTAAGTTAGGAAGTTACTTAGGAGCCGGCCTTTACCATTTTTCCTCTTCAGTCAGATGGAAAACAAGCTTTTACTGGAACAAGGGATTACAGAAGAATACGGAAACTACCTCAGTTCACATCTCTCTGCCACTTTGAGTCTGTAACTTTGGGCAGGTTTTATTTCTCATTTGGGCAGGTTTTTTATTTCTCATTATACTTTAGTTTTCTAGTCTCTAAAATGGAAAGATTAATGAGTACTTCCTTCATAAATGAGATCATTTCTGCCTGACTGGTGGTCAGAATCTATAGAGGCTGGGAAAGTAGAGTTTTCTACTCAGAGGAAAGAGGATTTTAAATGCAGAATTCCAGATGGTAAACCCTATCTCTTCATCCAGGGAAGACATCGTACTTTATTAATCTAAAATTTCATTTCTCTAAACTGAATCAGTGTTTTCAAATAATTCATTTCTGAAAAGGAAGGGGGTAAAAGGAAAGGTTCCTGGTTCAATTTAATATGGAATACAGGGTCTGGAGCCATAGCCCAGTGGGTAGGGCATTTGCCCTTGCCGCGGCCAGCCCATGCCTGCCTGGGTTGGATCCCTGGCATCCCATATGGTCCCGAGCACTGCCAGGAGTGATTCCTGAGTGCAGAGCCAGGAGTAACTCCCTGAGCATCGCCGAGTGTGACCCAAAAAGCAAAAAAAAAAAAAAAAAGGAATACAAACATGTCGGAATAAATGTGTTCAGAATCCAGAGAGGTATCACAAACCTCTTCCTTCAGTTTATTCTTGTAGTAAAAACAAATTTAAGGCACTTTTACCTTAAATATATGTGTTTTTTTTGTTGTTTTGTTGTTTTTTGGGGGGGAGGGGTCATGCCCAGCAATGCTCAGGGGTTTCTCCCGGCTCTGCACTCAGGAAGAATTACTCCTGGCGGATGCTTAGGGGACCTCATCGGGATGCCGGGGATCGAACCCGAATGGCGGCATGGCCGGCCGCGTGCAAGGCAAACGCCCTACCTGCTGGCTATCGCTCCGGCCCATATTTTCTATTGTGTTTATTTTCAATTAGTAGTTAGACTTTTTCTAAAAAAAAGTATTGAAATGGATAGAAGTCACTATGTTTGAGATACTGTAGATTAGGAACATCTTCAGGAATTACCTGGTGAGCAATTGCAGTGGTCATTTTTTTCCCCAGGCAAATGTCTATAATCTTCTGCTGTCCTTCACCCCAAACCTTACAGAGTATATAGTTCTATAGTTTTGTTACTTAGTTCAGAAGATCAACCAGGTCACTTTGGGTCTTAGCAAATCTTTGTACTCATAGAACAGTAAGTAGTTCCTTTATAGGTGTGTGCCTTACTTGATCTGTTGCATCTCAACCAGGGCACGTATGACTCTCTGTGGACCTTGGATATTCCAAGGTGCATTCCAAGCCACAGGTTAAAATTGCATAAATATAGGAGTGTAGTATGAGACTATAGATAGAACCAGCTGGTAGGATGGAGCGGGGCGCTGATACAGAAGAACAAGGTTGGAAGGGGGCCATAGTTATGAAAAAATTTGTGGAAGCACTCTCTTGTGTTCAGACCACTATAACAGAATTTCACAGACCTGACCGCATAACTCATAAATGATAGAAATATATTGCCCAGAGTGCTGGAGTCTAGACAGTTTGAGATCAAGGCATTCATGCAGGTCACCTTCTGAGAGGGCCTCCCTTCCTGCTTTAAAGCTTGACCCTGCTGTCTAGCATAGTGGAAGACTCAAGATCCCATAGGCCTCTTGGACAAGATACTATTTCCTTTCATCAGCACGACACAAGTATGAGTGGAGGGTCCCAAGATCCCCACTATCTCTTTGAGAGAATTTCAACATTAGATTGGGGGGGGGGGCAGAAGTGGCACAGCCTCAACCCAGAGCCGCTGTATTTTTTTTTTTTTTTTTTTTACTTTTTGGAGTCACCGGCGTGCTCAGGGGTTACGCCTGGCTCTGCACTCAGGAATCACCCGGCGGTGCTCGGGGGACCATATGGACCAGGGGATCGAACCCAGGCCCGGCTGGGCCGGCCAGTGCGGGAACAGGCGCCCTACCAGCTGGGCTATCGCTCGGCCCAGAGCGCTGTATTTTACTACAGTCGCTCTTAAAAATCCTGGACTGTGGGGCGGGGCGATAGCCCTGCGGGTGGGAGCGTTTGCCTTACCGCTGGCTGGCAGCCGCCTGGGTCAACCCCCGGCGTCCCATATGGTCCCCAGCACCGCCAGGAGTATTCCTGAGTGCAGAGCCAGGTAACCCCTGAGCATTGCCGGGTGTGACCTCCAAAAAAAAAAAAAATCCTGGACTGAGGAGTCTGCCTTCTTAATAACTTCCAGTGTGACTGTTGGCCTAAGGAACCACCACGGTTCAGTCTTGCTTATCGTTCTCGGTCTGCTTAACTCTGCTTTTTAAGATTTCACCTTATTTCTGCCCAGTTAACTTGACCTATTTAAGTAGTTAGCTAACACAGGAAACCATCATAAAAGTTACTGTCAGTTAACATTTCCTGTGTTTGTGAGGCTTATTGTTTGTCTTCTCTTCATCTTTCCAACATGCAGACAAACAGATCTGTGTACTAAAACCCTTGCCACCTTATTTTATCCCACAGGCATTGTTCTTTTCTTCTAATATTTGCACTATTCATTTTTGTACATCTATTTTACATGTGCTCTGTTTTTTCCTTCCCAGTTAAGTCCCTTTAGTCAAATAACATTTTGATGCTTTGTGTATTATATTTTCGAAATGCTGGTAATGACTTCTAGTTTAACAGTATGCCCAGGCAGCTAAAATCAAGTATAGAAATAGTTATTAATAGCTTATTAGGCATTACTACCAAGAGAGGAAGAATATAAACTCATTTACTAAGCTCATTCTCAGTATCGTGAATATCTCAGAGCCTCTGCATCTCTGCATTTTTTCAGACAAAACAAGAAGCATGGTGATATCAGAGTCACTGTACACTTATGTACACACTCCTTTCCATTAGGAAAAGGGAGTCAGGAATGAAGCCAGCTGGAGAGCACTTGCCTGACATGTGTAGGCCCCACATCTGATCCCTAGCACACAGCAAGCCTCAAAGTTCTGGGAGAAGCCAGAACTGGCCCTGAGGCCACACTGATCTGAACCCTAAACAGTGGGGGTGGGGGGAGACAAGCCAGCATGAATATTACCCCAACACTGGAAAAACTGTTACCTGTAAGAGATTTAAATGTTGATAATCTTAAAAAGGTAGCTATTCACTCAGGAAACGGACTTTAAACATAGTAACTGCCAGATTTCTGGAGTCTTATAAAAAGTCATCTTTTTATGTTTGCCCTACCTACTATTACTCTCTGGCCCCTCTTACAAACTTTTTCCCGAGAAGTCTTCAGGGGAATTTTAAAAAATTTTTTATTATACCACAGAGAAACATACAATTACAAAGGTGTTCATAATTGGTTCTTGGTAATACAGTATTCCAGCACCCACCCATCCATCCACCAGTGCCCCATTCCCACCACCAGTGTACCCCACACCCCCTCCCGCCACCCCAGGCTGCCTCAATAGCAGGTACCTTCAGGGGGTAATTTGGAATCTTTCATTTCTCACATTTTTCATGTCAGTCTCTGTTTTTGGGTGTTCTTAGTCTCTAGTTTAAAGTCTCAGCTGGGGGCTGGAGTGATAATGGTAGGGCAAGTTTACCTTGCACGCGGTCGGCCCATGCAGGCCCGGGTTCGATCCCGGCATCCCATATGGTCCCCGAGCACCGCCAGGAGTAATTCCCTGAGTGCAGAGCCAGGAGAAACCCCTGAGCATCGCAGGTGTGACCCAAAAAGCAAAAAATAAAAAAAAAAAAAGTCTCCAGCTGTCCGAATAAGTGGCTCGTTTGTGTTCTGCAACTCTTATCCTTCAGAGAAGGATTGCCTTCCTTCTTATTTGGAAACATTCCTATATTATAGCTACCAGCATTTATCTTGTAATTATTCATAGGTTTTTTCTATTTTTCTTGGTTACATTGGTGCTTTTCCCCTTTTTTTGTTTGTATTTTGCTTTTTTGGTTACCGGCAATGCTCAGGGGTTACTCCTGGTTCTACACTCAGGAATTACTCCTGGCAGTATTTGGGGACCCTATGGGATACTGGAGATTGAACCAGGTCGACTCGGGTGCAAGGGTGCACAGAACCCTACCCCTACCCGTCGTGCTGTCGCCCAGCCCCTGGTGCTTTTCATTTTAGCCTCTGTCATCAGCTTACACTATTGCCTTTCCCAGAACTCATCAATAAACACTGCTGCCTTTCCAAGAGCCAGCGTTTTGCTTAAAGTCAGACATTTCAAGAACTTACCAAGGAAATTAAATGAGGACTTGCCACTCTTTCAAGTCACTGCTCAGATGTTAGCCTCTTCTAGAAGCCTTCCCTAATGTCTTTTCTAATGCTCTGGTGTTATATAATACTCACTCAGCTTTCTTTTCTGTATCTGTTTATTTTTTACCTTATTTAGAGCCTGGCAAGCTACCTGTGTTGCATTGATATGCCAGAAATCAATAAGATTATAGACCTCAATCCCATGACCTGAAGGAATGGTTTGAGGGCTCTTCTTTCCCTGGAGCTAACAGATGCCCTTGGGCTACACTAGCATGTGATAGGGCGTATGGAGATGTTACTGGTGCCCACTCGAGCAAATCGATGAACAACGGGAAGACAAGTGACAAGAGTTGATTCCATAGTACACAAAAGGAAGGGGGTTTGCTTAGCTCCTTTTAGCCCCAGGACTTGTCCTACATGCAGAGGATGTTCAAGAAGCATTTGTTAGGTTGAAGCGTTACGATAGCAGATAGGGCACCCTGCCAGCCAGCCCAGGGCCAGTCTCTGGTATCATCAATATGGCCCCCTCAGACTCTCCCAAGAGTGATTCTCAAGTGCAGAACCAAAAGTAAAAGTAAGCCCCTAAGCAAAAGCCTTGAGCACAAACGTGCCAGTGTGTGTGTGTGTGTGTGTGTGTGTGTGTGTGTGTGTGTGTGTGTGTGTCAGAGAGAAAGAGAGAGATACTTGTTAAAGGGATAGATGGGGGGTTGATGGATAAACTTTAATATTTCTCCCTTTTGGGATGGAGACATAGAGCTTATGTACCTGCTTACACTCGCTGACCCATGTTTAATCCACTGCACCACCTAAAGTCCCCTCAGCACTGTCAGAGTGATCCCTGAGCACAGAAGCAGTAGTAAATTCTAAGAACCACCAGGTAGGCCACAAAAAAAAAAAAAAAAAAGCAAAGGTTTCCCTCCTTATTCTTTACTGAGGTTACCAAATAGTTGGTAAAGGCGAAATATTTATACCATCTGAAGAGAAGCCAGAGTCATAGATACGTAAGTGCATATTGTGATGCCAATATCCAAGGTCAAGGAAACATGACCTCGTATCAGGAGGTCTTGGCAGGGTGGAAATTGTGCAAAAGTGGGAGTCAGAGGCTGGGTAGGGACAGAATGGAACAGTGTGCTGAAATTGTCGAGGGTACTAGAGCCAACCTAGTACTGAGCATTAAATAGAGGCAAAAGGATACACATGACAACCCTTTTTAATGTATGTTCTGTAGTCCATAGTCTGAGGGAAGGAAGGGAAAAGAGAGAGAGAGAGAGAGAGAGAGAGAGAGAGAGAGAGAGAGAGAGAGAGAGAGAGAGAGAGAGAAAGGAAAGAAATGGAGAACCTGCCATGGAGGCAGCTGGGGGGGGGAGGGAACCGGAGTAGGTTGGTGGTGGGAGATGGGCACTGGTGGAGGGATGGATGCTGGAACATTGTATGACCAAAACCCAGGTATGAACCTTTTAATTGTGTATCTTTGATTGTGTATCTCACAGTGGTATAATAAAGTACTAAAAAAATGGAGAGAGAAGCCAGATAAGCCTGAATGATCATTTTGAAAAGGGAAATCACTTTAAGGGAAGCAGCACACCTGGAGGTTTTTTTAACTTTCTTCATTGTTTCCATGAATAAAATTATATTATGTGCCAGAGATCTAGCCCAGCAATAGAGAACTTGCTCTGGTATGAGGACCTGGCTGTAATCTTTAGCACCTGTTGTATATACATAATCTATGTAATGTGTTTATCATGGTGGTGCCCAGTCATGATTCAAGACCTGCCATAGCGCCTTTCACCCAACAAATCTAACATCAAGAAAAATTTGAATCTAGGGATTTATTTTTTTGTTTTTATCGGAGTTCAGGATGCTTTACTCCCAGCTCATTGCCAGAGGGTTTGCATCCAGTCGTGCTCAGGTGACCATGTACTTGGATTACTAGGAGTCCATTTGACATCGCCTGTGTTCCAGCTCTTTAATCTAGCTAACTTTCCAGATCTGTGTTTGTTATTGAGAGTTACTAGAACCTGTCCCTTAAGTCTGTCTAAAATCAGGAAAATTAGACGCCGAAATAATTATCACAAATTCTTTTTTTTTTGATAGATTAGCCTAGGTGTCTGTTAAAATGTAATTATATAACAAATAAACTGAAAAGATGTTATTGTATATTCTTTTTATTTGTATATTCGACGGTGGTATAATAAAATACTTAAAAAAAAAAAAAGAAAGCTTGAAAAGAATCACAAAATAACCACGAATAAAGAGTAATGCTTTTCGGGGCCTGGAGCAATAGCCCAGCGTGTAGGCGTTTGTCTTACTCGCGGCTTGTACGTGCGGCGGTTTCGATCTCTGGCATCCCATATGGTCCCCAAGCACCGCGAGGAGTAGACTCCTGAGGTGCAGAAAGCCAGGAGAAACCCTGAGCATTGCTGGGTGTGACCCAAAAAAGAAACAAAAGTAAAATACTCTCAAGATAGAACACTGGATAGTTTATTTACTAATCAGTTGACTCTTCTTGTGTATGAACTTAAAAATGACATTTCGGGGACCGGCAGTTACGCCCAGTGGTTGCACCTACCTTGCCAGGACACACAACCTTAAGTTCATGTCCTCAACATTGTCCCACACTCTGGATCAATTAGACATACCCAGTAGTGTACATATGCTACACCCAAATGTGTGTGACCTCCCTCCCTCCCAACCATCCTGGAAACAATAGAAGGGAAAGGAATGGGGAAATAAAACTTTTCTCTAAAAAGACTTTCCCTGAAAAGATCTATGACTCCTGAGTCTACAATCCTTTGCGACTGAGGGGTGGGGGTGGGTAGCAGCATCTGACTCATGACAACTTAAGAATTCCTTTCTGATCCTTTGATGGCCGGTCTCTTTCCCATCACTCAAGCTTAAGAATTCACCAGGCCCACCATTCTTCTGAGACTCTTCTATATTCTTTATAAATGTCAATATGGAATAGCTTCTTACATCACCCACAAAATGCTTCCATTTTTTTAAAATAAAAGCATCCAAAGTCAGGATAGCCAAACATCTATGATCTTGTTGATAAGCTTTTTTTCCCTTTTCATTCATACCTGAAGTTCTGAACTCATTACTAATCATTACTATTTTATTACAGGCCATGGTTGCTTGCTACCCAGGCAATGGAACAGGTGTATGGGCGCCATGTTGATAAATCCAAATGGTGATGGAAGATGATGTTGACATGTATATATTATCTTAATAAAGACTGGGATGCCAAGGTATGCACATCTAATTGAGCAATCTTACTATTTTCTCACAGGTATGTTTCTTCTCATAGATGAGACTTAAATTGGGGCCGCGAAATCTGGCAAAGGTTTAAAGATTTTAGCATGTGCTCAAGAGACAATCCTGATTTGAATCCCCTGGTGCCACATATAGTCCCAGTAGCTCCTGGGTGGCTCCTGAGCACAGAGCCTGGTGTGCCACTCCTCCCCCAGTTCGAAACTGGACTTTCAATTTTTTGTGAATTTCTAGAATTCAGATTTTGCGAATATCTGGAAAACTGAAAATATACATTTGTCAGTCCTAGTTTTGTATTGTGTTAAGGTTTTTTTCTAGATTAATCCCTCCCAGCCAAAGTTTTTGTAAATAAATATTATGTTAAATTAACATATAACAGAAAAACTTTCTTAATTTTATCTTTAATACTAAAATTTAATTATAAGATCGCATTGAAAATGTGCAGGTTTGAAAACATTCTGGGTACTGTGGAGATACCACGGGACTAGAAATAGTCTTCTTCTTTTTTTTTTTTTTTTTTTTTTTTGCTTTTTTAGGTCACACCCGGCGATACTCAAAGGGTTTCTCCTGGCTCTGCACTCAGAAATTACTTCTGGCAGTGCTCGAGAGGGGACCATATGGAATCACCGGGGATC
>JAJIBD010035129.1:0-37027 GCA_021461705.1 Cryptotis parvus
AAATAAATAAATAAATAAATAAATAAATAAATAAACCAAATAAAATGAAAATCAATTTCACATTTCCTATATGAATAATGAATCAGGAGGAGAAAGAAATAGTGTATGGTGTCCAAGAAATAGTCCCTAAGAATCAATACAAAAAGGTAGGAGATCTATACTATGAAAACTTCAAAAAACCATTATTTTATGGAAAAAATTAAGAAATAAGTAGATCTTAGAAAGTGGAAAAATCATTTCATGCTTTGATTGGAAAAATTAATATTGTCAGAATGACGACACATTCTACCTAAGCTACTATATAGATTCATTGCAGTCCCTATTCAAATTGAGATGACATTCTTCAAGACTTAAATGATATATAATAAATTTGTATGGAATTATAAATGATGATAGCTAAATTATAATAGCTAATTATAATAGTTAAAACCATACTGAAAATAAAACTTTAGGAGGAATCTCATTACCCCAGTTGAAATCTATATTGGGGTTCAATGGGTAATATGACTTAATGGGTTCCTGAGTAAATATACAAGGACAAACCATATAAATGGTCAGCGAATTTTGACTGAGGAGCATGAAAAGGAATGAATACAGCCTCTTAAACAAATGGTGCTCTCAAAACCAGATTAACACATACGAAAAATTAAAGCTTGATCTGTGTCTTACACCTTACATAAAGAATAAGTTCAAAGTTGATCAAAGACCTTGAGATCAGACCAGAATCTAATAAGATTTCACTGAAGAAAATTTAGATAAAACACTCCGAGATCTGCCATCAGTGACGTCACCATTGATACAGTCCCACTAGTAAAGGCACTTGGTCCCTGATCACTTGACTTCCCCACATAGATCATCGATTTGCTAGAGTGGGAAACCGTAACATCTAAGTATATCCTGTCACACGCGAGATGACCCAAGGGCATCTGACCGCTCCAGGTACAGCAAGAGCCTCTAACCATTCCATCCAAGTCATGGAAATAGGGTCTATAATTGTTACTGGTATTTGGATATCAAATACGACGCGGGTAGCTTGCCAGGCTCTGCCGTGGTATATATAAAGATATATATATATATATATATATATATATATATATATTTTTTTTTTTTTTCTGATTTTTTGGTCAGACCAGCAATGCTCAGGGGATATTCTAGGAATCACTCCCCAGCAGTGCTAACTATATGGGATACGGACTGAACCCTGAGTTGGCGTGTGCAAGACCAAAGCTCTACCCTCTGTATTATCACTCCAGCCCCAGCCCAGAAAGATTTCATTTTTCTTTTTGGGTAGCGCCTGATCCAAAAATAACAAGGAGACTACATCAAAATTAAAATTTTATGCATAGCAAAGAGAAATACGAGATAAAACTAGAAGACAGCTAACTGGATGGGAGAAAATATTTGACACATCAAATAATGAGTTGTTATACAGAGCCTGTAAGGGGCTCACAGCGACCAACAACAAAACATCTAAATAGTCCCATTAAAATGAGGAATATCACGGCCAGAGTGATAGCACTGCGCGGGTGAGTGTTTACCTTGCCCACGACCCACCAGGGATCGAACCCTGGTATCCCATATAGTACCTAGGCACCACCAGGAGTAATTCCTGGTGCTGAATGTGACAAAAATAAAAAAGAAAAAAATGAGTGTAAATAAACAAGGGATTTCTGAGTAAGACCAATTGATAGGCAGTATGCAGTTGAAAAAAAAAATATTCGGGGACAATGGAGCGATGGCCAGCAGATAGGGCATTTTGCACCGGCGAGACATGCCCGGCCGGGTTCCTAGCATCCCCCTATGGTACCCCAGTACCACCAGGAGTAATTCCTGAGTGCAGAGTAGGAGAAACCCCCTGAGCGTGCGGGTGTGACCCAGAAGAAAAAGAAAATATGTTCATCACTTATGAAATCCAAATCAAGACAACAATAAGATAACATCTCACACCAGTGAGAATGATGTTATGTCAAAAATATTGGGACGATCTGTTTTGTCAGGGCTATGGTGGAAAAGAAAGCTCATTCACTGCTGGTGGGAATGTGCCTGGTTCAGCTTACTGAAAAAGAGAGTATGAAGATAGCTCAGTGAACTAGAATTGAGCTGCAGATTGTTCCAGCAATTTCACTTCTGAGTGTGTGCTCCCAAGACTCAAAATCATTCATTTAAAAGACTAATACTTACCATTATTCATTGTAGCACCTAGTACAGTAACTAGGACGTGGAGCTCACCGAGGTGTCCAGTAATAAATAAATGGTTAGTGAAGATGTAGTATATATACTCAATGAAGTACCTACGCTTAGCTATAAGGAAAGATGAATTCATGCAGTTCACTGCAGCGTTAATGGACCTGGAAGAAACATTCAGTGAGTTAAGCCAGAAGGACAAATGCAGGATGGTCTCTCTTGCATGTGCTATTTAGAATAGCTAGATAAGGAGATGCGTTTGAGGAAGGTATGCTGTGTCATCCTTTGCCCCAGAGTATGGGGAGGGAGAAGGACCAGAAGAAAGAAACCCAGAAGGGAAGAAGAGATGGATGGGAAGCAACTGGGAGCTGGGTTAAGGGAATCAAGTATATTGGTGGTGTAAAGGGAGTGGTGTAGCTAACTACCACCACAGGCAACAGTGAAAAAGAGCTCCACGCAAACAGCCAAACTTAAAAAGACACCCATCAAAATAATAATTGGAAATCATCACTCTAGGCAAGAACTGAAGCTCGAAAAGTAGGTAGGGACACACCGATAACCTTTCAGTGCCTGTATTGCAAGCCATGAGGCAGGGAGAGCAATGAGAAAGGAGAGGTTCCTACACCGAAAGGCAGGCTGGGGTTGCTGAGGGTGACAGGGATGGAAAGTGGTGGTGTGAAATATACATTGGTGAATGGATGGAAAATTGTATGACTGATATCCAATCATGAACAACTTTGTAACTGTGTCAAGGTGATTCAATTAAAAAATGATGCCTGTCAAGATGGCTGTCTAGGGATGGGGTGGGGGTTTGGGTGGAAGGAAACTGGTAGAGGGAATTGTGCTGGAATATAATATGTTTAAAGCCCAGCAATAGATAACTTTATAAATCATGGGGCTTTAATAAAATTTCTTAAAGTTGAGTAAGTTTTTCATAGTAAATATAAAAATTGCTTTTTAATCTTTTTCCCCCACTTTTGGTTTTTTGGTTTTTTGGCCGAATCTGGCTGTTCTCAGACATCGTGTACCGTTCTCAAACATCTCAGTTCTTGGAAGTCACTCTAGCAGTGCTTAGAGGACCATGCTGTGTTGAGGATTGTGCCAAGACTACATACATGTATAGCATGTCCTCATTTCTTGGAGCTTTCACTCCAGCACCTTAATCAACTTATTTTAAAAACTAATTTCCACTTGTATTTGAGCTAAATTTGTCTAAATCCCAGAGGTCATGATAGTGTTGGAAAGTGGATAGAGCCAACACAGATTGTTCTCAATTATTTTTGATATGTGACAGCATTCTCACTGGTGTGAGATGACATCTCATTGTTCTTTTGCATTGGATTTCCTTAGTAAGTGATGAACTTTTTTTTTCTTTTTGGGTCACACCCGGGGACGTTCAGGAGTTACTCCTGGCTCTTCGCTCAGGAATTACTCCTGGCAGTGTTCAGGGACCATATGGGATGCTGGGGAACAAACCCAGGTCGGCAAACGCCCTACCCGTTGTGCTATTGCTCGGCCCCAGTGATGAACTTTTTAATGACTTAAATGATGTAACTATGCTGGTGGAAAAAGTCTTTCCATGAAAATATATCTTTCAGTACATTTTCCATGGATGCCATATGCATCTTTGAATGGGTCTATTGAGCAAGAAGAATTCTTGAATGTGTGTCCTTACAGTAAGTTAGGAAGTTACTTAGGAGCCAGCCTTTACCATTTTTCTCTTCAGTCGGATGGAAAACAAGCTTTACTGGAACAAGGGATTGCAGAAGAATACGGGAAACTACCTCAGTTCACATCTCTCTGCCACTTTGAGTCTGTAACTTTGGGCAGGTTTTATTTCTCATTTGGGCAGGTTTTTATTTCTCATTATACTTTAGTTTTCTAGTCTCTAAAATGGAAAGATTAATAGTACTTCCTTCATAAATGAGATCATTTCTGCCTGACTGGTGGTCAGAATCTATAGAGGCTGGGAAAGTAGAGTTTTCTACTCAGAGAGAAAGAGAGTTTTAAATGCAGAATTCCAGATGGTAAACCCTATCTCTTCATCCAGGAAGACATTCGTACTTTATTAATCTCTAAAATTTCATTTCTCTAAACTGAATCAGTGTTTTCAAATAATTCATTTCTGAAAAGGAAGGGGGTAAAAAAGGAAGGTTCCTGGTTCAATTTAATATGGAATACAGGGTCTGGAGCCCTAGCCCAGTGGGTAGGGCATTTGCCTTGCCGCGGCCAGCCCACTGCCTGGGTTCGATCCCTGGACATCCCATATGGTCCCCGAGCACTGCCAGGAGTGATTCCTGAGTGCAGAGCCAGGAGTAACTCCTGAGCATGCTCGGAGTGTGACCCAAAAAAGCAAAAAAAAAAAAAAAAAAGGAATACAAACATGTCAGAATAAATGTGTTCAGAATCCAGAGAGGTATCACAAACCTCTTCCTTCAGTTTATTCTTGTAGTAAAAAACAAATTTAAGGCACTTTTTACCGCCTAAAATATATGTTTTTTTTTGTTGTTGTTGTTTTGGGGGGGGGAGGGTCATACCCAGCAATGCTCAGGGGTTTCTCCTGGCTCTGCACTCAGGAAGAATTGCTCCTGGCGGTGCTTAGGGACCATACGGGATGCCGGGATCGAAACCGGGCGGCATGGGCGCCACACGCAAGGCAAACGCCTACCTGCTGGGCTATCGCTCCGGCCCATATTTTCTATTGTGTTTATTTTCAATTAGTAGTTAGACTTTTTTCTAAAAAAGTATTGAAATGGATGAAGTCATTATGTTTGAGATACTGTAGATTAGGAACATCTTCAGAATTACCTGGTAGGCAATTGCAGTGGTCATTTTTTCCCCAGGCAAATGTCTATAATCTTCTGCTGTCCTTCACCCCAAACCTTACAGAGTATATAGTTCTATAGTTTTGTTACTTAGTTCAGAAGATCAACCAGGTCACTTTGGGTCTTAGCAAATCTTTGTACTCATAGAACAGTAAGTAGTTCCTTTATAGGTGTGTGCCTTACTTGATCTGTTGCATCTCAACCAGGGCCGTATGACTCTCTGTGGACCTTGGATATTCCAAGGTGCATTCCAAGGCCACAGGTTAAATTTATAAATATAGGAGTGTAGTATGAGACTATAGATAGAACCAGCTGGTAGGATGGAGCGGGGCGCTGATACAGAAGAACAAGGTTGGAAGGGGGCCATAGTTATGAAAAATTTGTGAAGCACTCTCTTGTGTTCAGACCACTATAACAGAATTTCACAGACCTGACCGCATAACTCATAAATGATAGAAATATATTGCCCAGAGTGCTGGAGTCTAGACAGTTTGAGATCAAGGCATTCATGCAGGTCACCTTCTGAGAGGGCCTCCCTTCCTACTTTATAGCTTTGACCCTGCTGTCTCGCGCATAGTGGAAGACTCAAGATCCCATAGGCCTCTTGGACAAGATACTATTTCCTTTCATCAGCACGACACAAGTATGAGTGGAGGTCCCAAGATCCCCACTATCTCTTTTGAGAGAATTTCAACATTAGATTGGAGGGGGCAGAAGTGGCACAGCCCTCAACCCAGAGCGCTGTATTTTTTTTTTTTTTTTTACTTTTTTGGGTACACCCTCGGCGTGCTCAGGGTTACGCCTGGCTCTGCACTCAGGAATCACCCCGGCGGTGCCGGGGGACCATATGGGATGCGGGGATCGACCCAGGCGGCACAGGCCGCCGCGTAAGAGCAAGCGCCCACCGCTGGGCTATCGCCTCGGCCCAGAGCTCGTATTTTACTACAGTCGTCTTAAAAATCCTGGACTGTGGGGCCGGGCGATAGCCCTGCGGGTAGAGGCGTTTGCCTTGACGCGGCTGGTCGCCGGCCGGGTTCAATCCCGGCGTCCCATATGGTCCCCAGCACCTCCAGGAGTATTCCTGAGTGCAGAGCCAGGAGTAACCCCCGAGATTGTGACCTTAAAAAAAAAAAAAATCCTGGACTGAGGAGTCTGCCTTCTTAATAACTTCCAGTGTGACTGTTGGCCTAAGGAACCACCACGGTTCAGTCTTGCTTATCGTTCTCGGTCTGCTTAACTCTGCTTTTTAAGATTTCACCTTATTTCTGCCCAGTTAACTTGACCTATTTAAGTAGTTAGCTAACACAGGAAACCATCATAAAAGTTACTGTCAGTTAACATTTCCTGTGTTTGTGAGGCTTATTGTTTGTCTTCTCTTCATCTTTCCAACATGCAGACAAACAGATCTGTGTAGCTAAAACCCTTGCCACCTTATTTTATCCCACAGGCATTGTTCTTTTCTTCTAATATTTGCACTATTCATTTTGTCATCTGTTTTACATGTGCTCTGTTTTTTCCTTCCCAGTTAAGTCCCTTTAGTCAAATAACATTTTGATGCTTTGTGTATTATATTTTCAAATGCTGGTAATGACTTCTAGTTTAACAGTATGCCCAGGCAGCTAAAATCAAGTATAGAAATAGTTATTAATAGCTTATTAGGCATTACTACCAAGAGAGGGAAGAATATAAACTCATTTACTAAGCTCATTCTCAGTATCGTGAATATCTCAGAGCCTCTGCATCTCTGCATTTTTCAGACAAACAAGAAGCATGGTGATATCAGAGTCACTGTACACTTATGTACACTCCTTTCCATTAGGAAAAGGAGTCAGGAATGAAGCCAGCTGGAGAGCACTTGCCTGACATGTGTAGGCCCCACATCTGATCCCTAGCACACAGCAAGCCTCAAAGTTCTGGGAGAAGCCAGAACTGGCCCTGAGGCACACTGATCTGAACCCTAAACAGTGGGGGTGGGGGAGACAAGCCAGCATGAATATTACCCCAACACTGGAAAAACTGTTACCTGTAAGAGATTTAAATGTTGATAATCTTAAAAAAGGTAGCTATTCACTCAAGGAACGGACTTTAAACATAGTAACTGCCAGATTTCTGGAGTCTTATAAAAGCATCTTTTTATGTTTGCCCTACCTACTATTACTCTCTGGCCCTCTTACAAACTTTTTCCCGAAGTCTTCAGGGGGAATTTTTTAAAAAAATTTTTATTATACCACAGAGAAACATACAATTACAAAGGTGTTCATAATTGGTTCTTGGTAATACAGTATTCCAGCACCCACCCATCCATCCACCAGTGCCCCATTCCCACCACCAGTGTACCCACACCCCCTCCGCCACCCCAGGCTGCCTCAATAGCAGGTACCTTCAGGGGTAATTTGGAATCTTTCATTTCTCACATTTTCATGTCAGTCTCTGTTTTTGGGTGTTCTTAGTCTCTAGTTTAAAGTCTCCAGCTGGGGGCTGGAGTGATAATAGCGGTAGGGGCGTTTACCTTCACGGGTCGGCCCATGCAGGCCCGGGTTCGATCCCGGCATCCCCATATGGTCCCCGAGCACCGCCAGGAGTAATTCCTGAGTGCAGAGCCAGGAGAACCCCTGAGCATCGCCGGGTGGACCCAAAAGCAAAAAATAAAAAAATAAAGTCTCCAGCTGTCCGAATAAGTGGCCTCGTTTGTGTTCTGCAACTCTTATCCTTCCAGAGAAGGATTGCCTTCCTTCTTATTTGGGAAACATTCCTATATTATAGCTACCAGCATTTATCTGTAATTATTCATAGGTTTTTCTATTTTTCTTGGTTACATTGGTGCTTTTCCCTTTTTTGTTTGTATTTTGCTTTTTTTGGTTACACCCGGCAATGCTCAGGGGTTACCCCTGGTTCTACACTCAGGAATTACTCCTGGCAGTATTTGGGGGACCCTATGGGATACTGGGGATTGAACCAGGTCGACGGGTGCAAGGGGTGCACAGAACCCTACCCTACCGTCCGTGCTGTCGCCTCCAGCCCCTGGTGCTTTTCATTTTAGCCTCTGTCATCAGTTTACACTATTGCCTTTCCCAGAACTCATCAATAAACACTGCTGCCTTTCCAAGAGCCAGCGTTTTGCTTAAAGTCAGACATTTCAAGAACTTTACCAAGGAAATTAAATGAGGACTTGCCACTCTTTCAAGTCACTGCTCAGATGTTAGCCTCTTCTAGAAGCCTTCCCTAATGCTCTTTTCTAATGCTCTGGTGTTATATAATACTCACTCAGCTTTCTTTTCTGTATCTGTTTATTTTTACCTTATTTAGAGCCTGGCAAGCTACCTGTGTTGCATTGATATGCCAGAAATCAATAAGATTATAGACCTCAATCCCATGACCTGAAGGGAATGGTTTGAGGCTCTTCTTTCCCTGGAGCTAACAGATGCCCTTGGGCTACACTAGCATGTGATAGGACGTATGGAGATGTTACTGGTGCCCACTCGAGCAAATCGATGAACAACGGGAAGACAAGTGACAAGAGTTGATTCCATAGTACACAAAAGGAAGGGGGTTTGCTTAGCTCCTTTTAGCCCCAGGACTTGTCCTACATGCAGAGGATGTTCAAGAAGCATTTGTTAGGTTGAGCGATACGATAGCAGATAGGGCACTTGCCGTGCACTTGCCAGCCCAGGGCCAGTCTCTGGTATCCAATATGGCCCCTCAGACTCTCCCAAGAGTGATTCTCAAGTGCAGAACCAAAAGTAAAGTAAGCCCTAAGCAAAGCCTTGAGCACAAACGTGCCAGTGTGTGTGTGTGTGTGTGTGTGTGTGTGTGTGTGTGTGTGTGTGTGTGTGGTGTAAGAGAGAAAGAGAGAGATACTTGTTAAAGGGATAGATGGGGGTTGATGGATAAACTTTAATATTTCTCCCTTTTGGGATGGAGACATAGAGCTTATGTACCTGCTTACACTCGGCTGACCCATGTTTAATCCACTGCACCACCTAAGGTCCCCTCAGCACTGTCAGGAGTGATCCCTGAGCACAGAAGCAGTAGTAAATTCTAAGAACCACCAGGTAGGGCCACAAAAAAAAAAAAAAAAAAAAAAAGCAAAGGTTTCCCTCCTTATTCTTTACTGAGGTTACCAAATAGTTGGTAAAGGCGAAATATTTATACCATCTGAAGAGAAGCCAGAGTCATAGATACGTAAGTGCATATTGTGATGCCAATATCCAAGGTCAAGTGAAACATGACCTCGTATCAGGAGGTCTTGTCAAGGGTGGAAATTGTCGCAAAGCGTGTGGGAGTCAGGAGGCTGGGTAGGACAGAATGGAACAGTGTGCTGACAATTGTCGAGGGTACTAGAGCCAACCTAGAACTGAGCATTAAATAGAGGCAAAAGGATACACATGACAACCCTTTAATGTATGTTCTGTAGTCCATAGTCTGGAGGGAAGGAAGGGAAGAGAGAGAGAGAGAGAGAGAGAGAGAGAGAGAGAGAGAGAGAGAGAGAGAGAGAGAGAGAGAGAGAAAGGGAAAGAAATGGAGAACCTGCCATGGAGGCAGGCTGGGGGAGGGGGAGGGAACCGGGTAGTTGGTGGTGGGAGATGGGCACTGGTGGAGGGATGGATGCTGGAACATTGTATGACCAAAACCCAGGTATGAACCTTTTAATTGTGTATCTTTGTGATTGTGTATCTCACAGTGGTATAATAAAGTACTTAAAAAAAATGAGAGAGAAGCCAGAGTAAGCCTGAATGATCATTTTGAAAAGGAAATCACTTTTAAGGGAAGCAGTCACCTGGAGTGTTTTTTTAACTTTCTTTATTGTTTCCATGAATAAAATTATATTATGTGCCAGAGATCTAGCTCAGCAATAGAGAACTTGCCTGTATGAGGACCTGGCTTTAATCTTTAGCACCTGTTGTATATACATAATCTATGTAATGTGTTTATCATGGTGGTCTCAGTCATGATTCAAGACCTGCTACATATGCCTTTCCTTAACAAATCTCGTCATCAAGAAAAATTGAATCTAGGGGATTTATTTTTTTTGTTTTTATCGGGGGTTCAGGTGTTACTCCCAGCTCATTGCTAGAGGGTTGCATCCAGTCGTGCTCAGGTGACCACGCGGTACTTGGATTGCACTAGGTGCTTCCATTTGCAGAGTGTATGTTCCAGCTCTTTAATCTAGCTTTCCAGATCTGTGTTTGTTATTGAGAGTTACTAAACCTGCCACTTAAGTCTGTCTAAAATCAGGAAAATTAGACATGAAATAATTATCACAAATTCTTTTTTTTGATAGATTAGCCTGGTGTCTGTTAAAATGTAATTATATAACAATGAAAACTGAAAAAGATAATTGTATATCTTTTTATTTGTATATCTCACGGTGGTATAATAAAATACTTAAAAAAAAAAGAAAACTGAAAAAGAATCTAAAATAACCACGAATAAAGAGTAACTTTTCGGGGCCGGAGCAATAGCCCAGCGGGTAGGGCGTTTGCCTTACACGTGGCCGGCTTGTGCCGGCCCGGGTTCGATCCCTGGCATCCCATATGGTCCCCCAAGCACCGCGAGGAGTAGCTCCTGAGTGCAGAGCCAGGAGAAACCCTGAGCATTGCTGGGTGTGACCCAAAAAAAAGAAACAAAAGTAAAATACTCTCAAGATAGAACACTGGATAGTTTATTTACTAATCAGTTGACTCTTCTTGTGTATGAACTTAAAAATAGAGCATTTGGGGACCGGCAGGTCGCCCAGTGGTAGCACCTACCTTGCCAGGCACACACAACCTTAAGTTCAGTCCTCGACACTGTCCCACACTCTGGATCAATCTCAGACATACCCAAGTGTACATATGCTACACCCAAATGTGTGTGACCCCTCCGTCTCCCAACCATCACCAAACAATAGAAGGGGAAAGGAATGGGGGAAATAAACTTTCTCTGTAAAAAGACTTTCCCTGAAAAAGATCATGACTCTGAGTCTCACAATCCTTTTGACTGAGGGGTGGGGGGTTAGGTAGCAGCATCTGACTCATGACAACCAAGAATTCCTTTCTGATCCTTTGAT
Organism: Cryptotis parvus; assembly: GCA_021461705.1. Taxonomy (NCBI): domain Eukaryota; kingdom Metazoa; phylum Chordata; class Mammalia; order Eulipotyphla; family Soricidae; genus Cryptotis; species Cryptotis parvus. Next base: position 11,059 of record JAJIBD010035129.1, read on the forward strand.
GTCGGCTCTTCCCATCACTGAAGCAGAATTCACCAGGCCCCCCATTCTTCACAGACCTGCTTCTATATTCTTTATAAATGTCAATATGGAATAGCTTCTTATCTACAAAATGCTCATTTTTTTTAAATAAAAGAATTTAAAGTCAGGATAGCCAAACATCAATGATCTTGTTGATAAGCTTTTTTCCCTTTTTCATTCATACCTGAAGTTCTGAACTCATTACTAATCATTACTATTTTATTACAGGCCATGGTTGCTTGCTACCCAGGCAATGGAACAGGTTATGTGCGTCATGTTGATAATCCAAATGGTGATGGAAGATGTGTGACATGTATATATTATCTTAATAAAGACTGGGATGCCAAGGTATGCAACTTAATTGAGCACTTACTATTTTCTCACAGGTATGTTTCTTCTCACATAGATGAGACTTAAATTGGGGGCCGAAATTCAAAGGTTTAAAGCATTTGCTTAGCATGTGGCTCGAGAGACAATCCTGATTTGAATCCTGGTGCCACATATGGTCCCAAGTGCCCCCAGGGTGGCTCCTGAGCACAGAGCCTGGTGTGCCACTCCTCCCCCCAGTTCGAAACTGGACTTTCGATTTTTGTGAATTTCTAGAATTCAGATTTTGTGAATATCTAGAAAACTGGAAATACATTTGTCAGTCCTAAGTTTTGTATTGTGTTAGGTTTTTTTCTAGATTAATCTCCCCAGCCAAAGTTTTTATAAATAAATATATGTTAAATTAACATATAAGCAGAAAAACTTTCTTAATTTTATCTTTAATACTAAAATTTAATTATAAGATCGCATTGAAAATGTGCAGTTTGCAAAACATTCTGGGTACTGTGGAGATACCACGGGACTAGAAATAGTCTTCTTTTTTTTTTTTTTTTTTTTTTTTTTGCTTTTTTTGGGTCACACCCGGCGATGCTCAGGGGTTTCTCCTGGCTCTGCACTCAGAAATTACTTCTGGCAGTGCTCGGGGGACCATATGGAATGCCGGGGGATCGAACCCATGCCGGCCGCGTGCAAGGCCCCTACCTGCTGGACTATTGCTCGGGCCCCTTGAAATAGTCTTATCCCGTGGAGTCTGCTGGTTTATCTAATAGATCGGTAGATTGACAGCTACATCAGGTTCTGTAAGAACGATTGCTGCGGGAGCATGGAAGACGGAGAGTTACCTGAGTTTCCCAAGGAAGAGGGGGCTTCAACTATTGCTTTTTAAATCATTCTTAGCAGATGGCCTATAATATTCCCAATGATTCAGTCAAAAGGACTTGGACAGAGGAATTGAAGAGGCATGTTGGCCTAAGAGTACAGGGTTAAGGAGCTTGCCTTTATTCGCCAACCCCGGTTCACTCCCCAGTCCATATATGATCCGGGAGAACCCCCAAGAGTAACTGCTGAACACCGCCAGCTGTGATCCAAAAAGAAAAGGAAAGTGATTGGTCACAGTTTAGAGCAAAGGTTTCAAACTTCCTTGGCTTGTGGCTTCATTTTTTGGAGAATAAATAACTTAGTGCCTCCCTTCCCCGCACCCATCCTACCTTTTATTTATTTATTTATTTTTGCTTTTGGGGTCATACCCGGCAATGCTCAGGAGTTATTCCTGGCTCTTCGCTCAGGAACTACTCCTGGCGATGCTCGGGGGACCGTATGGGATGTCGGGATCGAACCCGAGTCGGCTGCGTGCAAGGCAAACTCCCTACCCACTGTGCTATCGCTCTGGCCCCAATCTTTAATTTTTTTGTACCAGGCCAGGCCGTACTTGAAGCATATGCTCAGGAGACTTACTCGGGGGATCAAGCCTAAGCTTTCTGCGTGAAGCTTGTGGTGCCCGCTGTGTTCTCTTTCCAGTCCCAAACTATCCCTTCTTTACACCAACCTAATGTGTTCCTTGTTTGTACCCGAGGCTACTACTGCACTCCTAGGGTAATTCCTGTAACCCTGGAGCCTTTGGGAAAAAAAGCTGGTCAGAAGTTCTTTGGATGTTTACATAAATGTTTTAGTAATTTCTCTGAACCACACACTAGAATCCAGGAAGTCAGACCACGGTACCAAGCTTCTTGAATTTAACTTCTTGGTAACGAGCCTGATATACCCTAGAAGCTTCTCTAGGGTACCAGAGATGGGGCTCAGTGGTAGCACACTTACCTTGCATGTGTAAGGCCTGAGTTTGTTGCTTCACACCACCAATAAATAAACAAACAGCTCTTCTAACTATTGAAGCTAATTTAGGAATTAGCTAATTTAGAAATTAGAGATTGAACTCAATCTCTGAGGTTCAATCTCTGAGATGCCGTGATATCAGGTTATAAATTGAAAGAGTTTACTTTTTTAAGGAGCTTCATTTTTAAGGATGAAGGGCCACTCAGGTGGGCTTCACTTTGCTTTAATTCTCCTCACACTATGACTATCACGAGGACAAGAACTGTCTACATTATTCTCTGCTCTACCCACATCTGAGAACTACGATAGTCAGGATCGGAATGAACAGCTGAGGGTGATCCTGAGAAAGCTCCATATAAATAGTAATAGTCTCTATGGAGGTGATGCAGTTTATGGCAAGTAATGTTTAGTGTGTTCAGTGTACTCTGGAAGGAGAGAGCTACAGTTTCTAACAGCGACCACCATGGTGGTGATAATGAAGGGAGGGGGGGTGGTAGGTGCTTTTTAATATTGACCAAGATGATAATTGATGATAGTAGTGGTAGTGGTGTTGTGTGAATAATAATGCTTCCTGCCGAGGTATTGAATTCTGACTATCCTATTATCCATTCAGCTTTAAAATGAGATAAACTACCCTACCAGTGCCAGAATGGCCCTGAACTCGCTGGGGCTGTTCTTCCTCCTATAAAAAGTACAATAAACTAGGGCTGGAGCGATAGTACAGTAGGAGGGCATTTGCCTTGCATACAGTAGACCCAGGTTCGATCCCCAGCATCCCGTATGGTCCCGCATGAGCACCGCCAGGAACAATCCTGAGTGCAGAGCTAGGAGTGGCCCCTGAGCATGCTAGGTGTTTCCCAAAGAGCAAAAAATGAAAGAAAATACAGTAAACTGACATACTTAAATTCAAGGTGATTTAAGACTATCCACTTTAAGTGTGGGTTAAACACATCATTAATATACCAAAAACTACATGCTCCATCTTAAGATGTAAGTTATACATCTTAGAACTCTTAAATTTAGATAATATTTATGTTTTATCAAGTGTTTACAGAATCCCCCCAAGAAAGGAAGGTTTTTATGTATCACTGGATTTGGTCAACTCACTCACCCTTTCATCTTTCTATTTGGAGATATATATATATATCACAATTCGGAATTTTTGGTTATTTTAAAGTTTTTTTCTCCCCAGTCCCAAGACTTGATTTAGCATTCTTGGTTTCTTATACTTTTACCTATTCGGCTCTTTCCTTAGGTAAGTGGAGGTATACTTGGATTTTTCCAGAAGGCAAGGCCCAGTTTGCTGACATTGAACCCAAATTTGATAGACTGCTGTTTTTCTGGTCTGACCGTCGAAACCCTCATGAAGTACAACCAGCATATGCTACAAGGTAGTGTTCTTTTAAGGAGAAGTTACTTTGGCAGGATAAGGGGACTATGTAGGTAAATTGGAAAACATTTTAATGAATTTAAAGGTATCTTGTTCTTCAGATACCTTTGTCTTTTAATGCTTCTTTTAAATAGATTGAATTTGAATAACTTTTAGATTTATTTGCAGTCAGTACCAAATGTTGTGACTTACTTTTTATAGCCCTCGATTGCTTGGATAAGAAGTGGAAGGAGCTACCCTCTTGTCTTTCCAGCTCCTTCATTTTGTTTTGTGAATCTCTTAATTACTGTTCATTCTGATTTTGTGATGGGAAAATGGTTATGTAGAGAAGGGAAGGACATCTTTTTGAAGGTGGGAGTGAGGGAGGGGGTGATGTAGAAGAAGAGTAGAAAATTGATGTAATCAAAGTAGAAATGAAGAGAAAAAATGAAGAGAAAGAAACGTTATTATATACAAAAACTAATAGAAAAATAAGCCTTCAGTCTTACAAACAGGTATCTTTAAGTCATATCCTTTGTACATTATGTTTTTTGTACATTATATTTTAAATTCTCAATATTCTCTTTGTCTACAGGACTTAATACTGTAAGCCTATTTATTATATGTAATAAATGAGTTTTTAAAAAATAGGGGGCCAAAACGATAGTACAGTGGGTAGGGTGTTTCCCTTGTATGCACTGACCTGGGTTCAATCCCCAATATCCCATATGATCCCCAAATACCGCCAGGAGTAATAACTAAGTGCAGAGCCAGGAGTAACCCCTGAGTGTTGCTAGGTGTGACCCTAAAAAAGAAAGAAAAAATAAATGAATGAATGAACGATGAATGAATGAATGAATGAGTACCCCTGAGCATTGCTGGGTGTCACCCAGAAAGAACAAAAAAATAAATAAATAAATGGATGAATGAATGGGTGAATGAATGAATAAAAATAAATAAGTAAATAAAATAATAAAATAAATAGAAATAAAGTTCTTACATTTTCTTACGAATGTTTAACTTTCTTGTATGACCCAAAAAAGGAAGCAAATAAAATAAGTTGATTAATTACAAAAAATAGGATGGGTGGCAGACAGATAGTATAGGAGCTAAGGCCTGTTTGCAGCCAAATTAGTTCAGTCCCCAATTCAATATGGTCAGTCCCCTGACCTCTACTGGAGTCAGCCATCTCCCCCTATAATTTTTCTCTTTTTCCTTTTTTTGCTACTACCAATTATCAGAGTATGTTGAGACTATTAAAATGAAAGCAAGATTTAAGGGGTAACACAGCTGATAAGGCACTTGCTTTGCATGTATCTGACCTGGGTTCGGTCACCAGCATCCCATATGTTCCCCTGAGCACCACAAGGAGTAATTGCTGAGTTCAGAGAGTAACCCTTCATAACCCTTAGAACATTGCCAGTGTGGGCCAAAATAAACGAATAATTAAATGGCTAACAGTGGGGCCAGAGCGATAATCCTGCGGGTATGGGCATTTGCCTTCCAAGCGGCTGACCTGGGTTCGATCCCGGCATCCCATATAGTCCCCTGAGCACTGCCAGGAGTAATTCCTGAGTGCAGAGCCAGGAATAACCCCTAAGTATTGCCAGGTGTGACCCAAAAAAGCAAAAAAAAAAGAAAGAATAATAAATAGATAAATGGTTAACAGTAGCAATAAATAAATTCAAATTTTAGAATACAGCAAAAACATAAGATAATAGAAGATTTTATAGACATTGTTCTGACCCCCTGGCCACAGATTGGGAATAGCCCCTAAGTATCATCAGGTGTGGCCCAAAAACCAAAACAAATATTTGTAAAGATTAGTACTGTTTGTAAATACTTATTTTTTTCATTATATACAGAACTTGAATGTTATAGTGAACTACTATTGCTTACTTAGTGGCATACACTTGAGACAATTCAGCATTTAGCAGTAATGTTAGAGATGAGCAAACCTTTGATGGGATTTGAATTCTAAAAACTTTGTTGTCAACTCTCCCTTTTATCTTGTTTCCTTCTGAGCTGATGGCGCCTACCAGAAAAAGCCTAATCGAGAGAGTAGGTAGCAAAATGAGCAGTTTTGCAGCTCGAGATCCATGGTTTTAGCCATGGTTGGAAACCAAGGGGATTGTGGTTTATAGCTGGCTCACACTGCCTGCCTATGCTCCTGAGACTTCTTTAAGACCTTTCCTGATTGCAAATCATTGACGTTTTATTTAAAAAGTAATAGAGAGGGCTGGAGCGATAGCACAGCGGGTAGGGCATTTGCCTTGAATGTGACCGACCGGCCTTCGATTCCAGGCATCCCATATGGTCCCCGAGCACTGCCAGGAGTAAATTCTTTTTTTTTTTTTTTTTTTTTTGCTTTTTGGGTCACACCCGGCGACGCTCAGGGGTTACTCCTGGCTTTGCACTCAGGAATTACTCCTGGCGGTGCTCGGGGGACCATATGGGATGCCGGGATCGACCCTGGCCGGCATGGGCCGGCCGCGGCAAGGCAAACGCCCTACCCGCTGGGCTATCGCTCGCCCTCCAGGGAAATTCTGAGCGCAGAGCCAGGAGTAACCCCTGAGCATTGCGGGTGTGACCCAAAAAGAAAAAAAAAAAAGTAATAGAGAAACGGGTATCTGGCTTGGTAGAATATGTGACTTGCATGTGTGAAGACCAGGGGTTTCATCTCCTGCATTGTAGAAGCAACAATAATAATGAATATAAATATTAAGAGAAACATTTTTCGATTTAAAAATAACTTCACAAGCCTTTTTTATGGAATCTTTTTTTTTTTTCCTTTTTGGGTCACACCCGCAATGCTCAGGGGTTTCTCCTGGCTCTGCACTCAGGAATTACTCCTGGCGGTGCTTGGGGACCATATGGGATGCCGGGATCGAACCCAGGAAGGCATAGGCTGGCCGCATGCAAGGCAAACGCCCTACCGTTGGGCTATCTCTCTGGCCCCATATGGAATCTTCAAGATGGTTTTATAGTACCCTTTCTTAATGAAGAGATAACACATTTTTTTTCGTTGTAAATGAATGCCAGATATCATGTAGCATATGTGCTTGGTAGTATGAAAAAGGGAGAAAGTAATAAGAAATTAGAAAAGATGTGTGAGGTGTCAGTGATGAAGGATCTTGACTAATGCAGAATAGTGAGAAGCAGGGGCAGAGAGATAGTGCAGTTAATGTGCATTTGCCTTGCATGCAGCCAACCTTGGTTCTGTCTCTGACACCCTATATGGTCTCAAGCCCTGCCAGAAGTGACCCTGAGCACAGAGCCAGGTGTGCGCCCAGGACTAAAGCTCTGGGAGCACACGGCAAGATCAATGATTGAGTTTCAGGTATACAATATTCTAATACCAATCTCTTCACCAGTGTCCCCAGTTTCTCTCTCACCCCACCCCACCCCCCAGTCTACCTCTATGGCAGGCAGCTTTTTGTTTCCCTTTTAGGCTTTCTGGTCTACCAAGCTGATAAGGTTTCTTGATAGCATCGTACCATCATCCAACTCTCCAACTCTTGTCCTCCAGAACACCACTTCCCTCCACAGTTGTCATGGTATAGAACTCTGATATCCAACTGAACTGAAAGCTTAGGGCAGAGATTCCCAAATTGATTTGGCCTCCCTCTCTCCTCTGGAGGGGGCAGGGAATCACTACATAACCCCCCATATTCTAAAAGAAACCTCTTTTAGTAAACAAAACAAAAAGAATTGTCCAATTGTACCTAAGGCTACAATCCTGGATCCATGGGTTGGTAGGGAGGTGGATTCGGTAGCACCACCAGAATCCCAGAAGCGACGTAGGCGCCCAGGGCCAGCAGTAAACACTGGGCACTGCTGGATGTGGCTGAGACACGCCACACGCCGCACATGTCGCGTGATTTAGTTCTGTCACCTTCACCAGCTCTTCATTTGATCAGGTCTGCTTTCCTCCCATGAACGCTACCAAGAATCTGACGGATATTTAACCAATTGCTATTTTACTAAGGAATCAGCTGTAGTATGCTTCTACTTCCTACACTGTATATGCACTTTTCTCATTAAACTGCTTTGTAGTTATTTAGTAAAATAACGTTCTCATTTATTTGTGGGAATAAAGTATTCAAATAGGTGGAATTTTCAGATGAAGTTTGGCTAAACTTTAAATGTCAAGATTTTTAACTCTGTCTTCATGATACCAGGTTATAAAATGGTAAAATTCCATCATTATTCTTTGCTTTTAGTTAACAGTGATGTCCTCAGAAGCTGTTCAGATGTTAGCACATTTTTCACCGAGGAGCCCTGACCTGGAGTCCTTTTCTGCTTCTCTTCTCTTCTTTGTATTTATATTATTGATAGCCCGCTTTTTTTTTGTAACAGCTGTTCTTTTCACCTTCTTATTGCCTCTGTCTGGTCTGCTGTGGGTTTGCAAGTGGGTTAAATAGGTATTAGAAAATCATAAAACCACAGCAGTTTTGAGACATTGATTTTACCCATACCTGGGTCTCCACTATACTCTTGGTTGACCATTGAAGTAACTAGATGAGTTAGCTGTGCTGCGCTCCTTTGTCCTGATTCCAGTTGAGGCATTATTTTGGCGTGGCAAGTTTTAATAGACCATTGCAACAGCATTTCACTTTTTTCTCCCAGTGTGATCATTCTTACCCTATTCTAAATTTTCTTTTAGGTACGCAATAACTGTTTGGTATTTTGATGCAGATGAGAGAGCACGAGCTAAAGTAAAATATCTCACAGGTAAACATTATTTGGGGCCAGGGTATACTGGAAGGAAAATGCCCGTGGTCAGTTGGTGCTTTAAAGTGAGATCAGACACTGTCTTTCTGAGAGAGGAAAGACTTGCTCCTTTTCTTTATCCAATTCCTTATCCCTACTTACAAGAGAATTTCTCTTTTTTTTTTTTTTTGCTTTTTGGATCACACCCGGCAATGCTCAGGGGTTACTCCTGGCTCTGCACTCAGGAATTACTCCTGGCGGTGCTCGGGGAAGTCTTCTTCATAGTTATCGTCAATGAATAACACAGTCCAAAGAATAAGAAATCTGAAACAAGGAAGTCTAGGTAAATTATTATGTGGAAGCCGAAATTTTTCTGTGATTCTCCTTTTTGGTCACAGGCTGCTGAACTCTTGGTAACTGCCATCTGACTTCCTCTTAGTCTCCCCTTAGAAAGAAGTTAATATTCTTCCCTTTGTTAAATGCATATGAATACTCCAGGTCTTCTGTGTTCCTTAAGAAAATTAATACAAGGGAGAGTAATTGAAATGCCAACACCTGTAAATCAGACATATGTGTGAAGTCTTTATCTGCCAGTGTTGCCCAGAGGTCAACATATTTGCGCTAAGCCCACAGATCCTCCTGTGGGCTAGTTCCTCTACCCCCTACTTAAAGACTTTCTCCTGGAGCAGGCAGTCTTAGGTCTCCATTAAATGGGCCACTTACCTGTCTTTTCATTAAATTCTACTCTATATTTTCCAAAAATCTGTTCAGTGTTTCCATTACTGATTAATTAGCTGTATTTTTCATGAGCTAATTTCTGTGATTCTCCTTTTTGGTCACAGGCTGCTGAATTCTTGGTAGCTCATTGATAATTCCACATCAGCCTTTAATTTTCTGGCATTTCTAGTTTTTTAATGTCCTTACTTGTGGCATCAGACAAGGATGTGTTTTTGCTGTCCCTGAGCACTGCTTTCTTAGAGAAAGCCTTGAAATAAGAAAAGACAAAATCATTATCTTTGTGGAGAAAATGTTTTTTCCCTTAGAATGGTCACTAGCTTCAGATTAAGGCATTCAAGATAATGTGATGCTGAGTGTAGGTTTGAAGATGCAAGTTTTCACATGAGGAATGTTGGCAAAGTTGAAACACGTAATAAACTATTAGGAATTCAGTAGGAAGCAGTAATAGAAACTCTTTAGTGCATGTTGAATAAATGATGGTTTTTTTTTTGTTTGTTTTTTTACTTTGCAGGTGAAAAAGGTGTGAGGGTTGAACTCAATAAACCTTCTGATTCAGTCAGTAAAGACATCTTGTAGAGCGTTTGATCCGGCAATAACACCACTTCACCTACGATTGTTGATACACTATTGGTTAACTTGTGGGATAAAGGAAACTAGACGACCAGTTGGCCTATTAATAAGAAAACAAACAACTTTCATGTGTTACATCAAGAAGAAGATTTTTTGAGTCTGTAGCTTTGTCCTGCTTGATTGACTCCAAAACTGTGATTGCTTATGGGAAGAATATAAGCTGTCAACGGAAAGTGGTATTCACATCTGGACATGAAATAAGTGCCCTAGGGTAGAATTTTTTCCATTCTTATACTTTGCCAGATCTGTCATCTAGCTGAGTTAATTTCATCTCTCCTTTTTTATATAGTCAAGTTTGAATTTGAAGTAATTTTTGTATCATCAGGTACAGTTTATCAAAACTGAATTGAGAAAAGATTACAGTATTATTCCCCCAAAAATGGTATCAATCTATTTTTGTAAACCTCTTCATACTATTAAATTTTGCCCTAAAAGACATCATTTGATCGTTGCCAGTGACTGATGATTAATTTTCTTTGTACTTAAAATAAGCAAAGGAGCACTTTAATTACCAACTGAAAAATCAGATTTTTGTAGTCCTGCCTTACACTAATTTGAACTCTTAATTGCTGCTGTTGGTTGTTTTGTTTTATTTTTTTTTGACATTGTTAATAATGAAACATAACAGTAAACCCACCATTTATTACCTGTAACTTTTAGCTCATTTTATAAGAAAAATAGATAGCAAGAAGGTTTATCTTTTAAGTTAATTAAAAAAAAAATACCTAAAGTGACTGGCACTAATGAACTTGAGATTTTCTTTAGCATCAAGTTCCCAAGATAAGGGCTTTCTAATGCATTTCAGGTGTATTCTTTAGATGTACTAGATAATTTCCTGTTTCTAAGACTTTTCTTTCAGGTTGATTGTACTTACAGTTGTGCTGTTATGTTTTTTCCTGTTCCTGTGATTCAGCTGATCTGCGATCAGCAAGAACCTTGTTACTGTTGGATAGCATCTAGGGAGACTGAACTGTGTCATATACGTGTAGTGAGTGACCCTCAGACACTGAGGCATTCCTCAACTGTGATGCTGGCCTCTTTATCAATCCTGGAAAAATGAATGTTTAGTTGAAAAAGAAAAAAAGAAAAGAAAAAAACATTTTTATGTTTCATGGGTTTCCTTTTTTTACTTTTCAGAGAATGAGAAATATTGCAAAAAAGAGTGAACTATCACACAAGGCCTCCCAGATGCCTGTTACTTAGCAAATGAATGGGGTGGATGTTTTAGACTTCTGTTTCCTAGGCTCTTTACAAAGCCCAAAGGATGGTATCTATATTATGCATAAACTATCGAAGTAAGATCTTGCCCACTTCAGTTTTCTATCTTGTTCCTTGCCAAAATAATGTGAGTGTACAGAAATAGTTCTGTAGCTTTCAACTTACGACCGTTTTAGCACCTGTATAGTTTGTATTCAATTAGAGTCCTTTTCTATGGAAAGCTCAGTAATTTTTATTAAAAGATTGCTATTGTTCATGTAAAACATGAAAAAAATTGTTTAGTGAAACTGACAGTGTGGACTTAGGGTGGGATTAAATATTCAGTATTATGATCTCACTTAGAACTTGCAGGAGAGAATTATAGTTTGCTGTTGTTTTTCCTTGCCTGTGTTCAGTTTTGTTCCACTTGTTCTCCATGTTCTGGTTACTATAGCATAAACATCTTGACAGTAAGTGCCTCTGCCAGCCCTCCTAGGAGTACACGCCGCCTTTGCCATCCGCCTGCAGCGCATTGTACTACATTGGCCACAACTCAAAAGAGCTATCATTCTTAAGTCCTGTAGGAATTGTATTATGTTGCTGGGAGGCTTGTTTGATTGTCAAGGTCTACACAGTAATGGCCTTTTAATCTGGGAGCCCTTGTGTCATTCAGTTATGTATATCTGCTGTTGTGCAAAGGTTCAGATTCTATTTGTGGGTTGTGCCTGCCAGACAGGCAGTTTTGTGGGGTTTTTTGGAAAATAATTTGATATGATTTCTTGGATTTTCATTTTTTTTTTTTTTGGGTTACACCTGGCAATGCTCAGGGGTTTCTCCTGGCTCTGCACTCAGGAATCACTCCTGGCGGTGCTTGGACCATATGGGATGCCAGGGATCGAACCTGGGCCAGCACGGGCCGCCGTGCAAGGCAAACGCCCTACCCACTGGACTATTGCTCCGGCCCCGATTTCTTGGATTTTCAATATGAAAAATTGAAGAAATTAGGATAGCTGTTTCTTTAATAGCCATTTAAAATTTCATTTCATGTAAGTGGAATTGTTTGCTTGTCAAAGCAGAATTCTATTTAGAACAGAAATTGAAATTATTTGTGGCCAATATATGTTTAAAACATGGTTAAAGATAAAGCTTCATAATACTGTTTCTCTTCCACACATTAACCAGCTATAAAACAGACCTTTATCAACAGCAGCCAGAGAATTCCAGAATTCTCAGACAGATAGTCTAAAGTCATATAATTAGAAAAGCAGTGTTTTCATTATGAAAGAGCTCTCAAGATGCTTGTAAAGCTAACCTGATTAAAGAGATGTACAAATGTTCATGGAAAAGTATGGTTATTATTTCCAGCTCTTTTTGTTTTTCTTCTTTTTTTTTTTTTTTTTTTTTGGTCACACCTGGCATTGCTCAGGGGTTACTTCTAGCTCTGCACTCAGGAATTACTCCTGGCAGTGCTGGGGACCATATGGGATGCTGGGGATCGAGCCCGGTCGGTCACGTGCAAGGCAAATACCCTACCCAGTGTGCTATCGCTCTGACCCAGTTTTTGGTTTTTAATCCTTTATAATTCACTGTTTTAGTGATCTCTTCTGTCTGCTAGTGTTTCCTTCACTACTTTGTCATGCTTAGTCCAGAATGTTCGATACTACCTTTTTTTGCTTTTTGTCTTTTTAAATAGGAGCCAGACCCAGTAGTGCTCAGGAAGAGCCAGGGGCTACTCCTGGTGATGCTCTGCCCTGTGGTGCAAGCCTGATGCTCCTAACCCAACAATACAGTGCTTGACCCAAGCACTACACAGAGACCAGCCACCAGCACTACGCTCAGCCTTGCCTGAGGGAACGGGGTGGTATTGGGAATATAGCTTAGGGCCTGGCACATGAAATATTTCTCTGACCTCTGAACACTACTTTTTATGAATAATAAGGGAAGAAAGAGTAGTCAGCGTAGGAGTTTGTTAGTTATAAAAACAACCTGACCATCATTGTACTGTGTGGAATCCATGAACTCGGTTACTGGGATTTTCAGCACTTGGATTATTAGATGTGATTGAGTGATAGAGCACATGCCTTTATATGTATGAGGCCTGGGATTCAATCCCCAGCTCCACAAGGGAAAAATAAGGATTCTTGCCCTTTTAATGGGATTTTTTTTTTTTTTTTTTTTGCTTTTTGGGTCACACCCGGCAATGCTCAGGGGTTACTCCTGGCTCTGCACTCAGGAATTACTCCTGGCGGTGCGCGGGGACCATATGGGACGCCGGGATCGAACCCAGGCCGGCACAGGCCGCGCGTGCAAGGCAAACGCCCTACCCGCTGGGCTATCGCCCGCCCCGGATTTTTTTTTAAATACCTCTAACATGCATAACTAGTGAACATAGCTATAACCCCCTTTGCTGCATAAAGGAATGGGTGTCAGGCATGTATCTCTGATTGTCACAGGTATCCTGTTGTATTTAATAAAGTTTATTTTGTTTGGTCATGGGCTAAAGTATAAGAGCTCTTAAAATGTGAGATCAATATTCAATTTTTATTACGTATTTTAAATTAGTGTGATGGTTTTGTTACTTAGGATATTTGAAGAACTTGTACTGAAAGGAGTAACTCATTTGAGATGAAAACTAAACTGTATAGTATAATAAAAAGAGCATTTCCAGAATTGACAGATTTCTCTTTAGTCCTGTAGTCCTGTCAGACACTTACTTGATCTTTTTAGTTTTTTTGATCTAAATTAAGCACAGCTTTTCCCGACTTACAGTATTGTATGTAAAATAGTGATTACTTCTCAAGGTGAACCTGGTCCAAAATGAGAGCTGTAATTTTAGCATGGATGCAGTGATTGATACTTACACTGTATAACCATATACATAATATCATTTTACTTTAGATATGTTTTCAATTAGCTTGAAAACATCCGGAAGTAAATGCCTAGCCTCACTGTTGCTAGGGTAGTTTGTTTTTGTTTTTGTTGGTTACTGTCATAGAATACATGACCCAGCTTCCACTTTGGGTTTGAGTGCAGTTCATGCTCACTGTAAAGTGAATTTCAGCTGGAAACTGGAGATGCCCAAGATCTGTACCTTCGGACCAATGATGTTTCATTGACATATTCATTGAATAACACCATTCTATTAGCATCATCTCATGAGCGATAAAGAATTTTCAAGCAGAAAACACTTAAATATAAGCCATTTGGGGGCCAGAGTGATAGCCCAGCGGGTGGGGCATTTTGCTTGCTTGCGCAGCCGGCCTGTGCCGGCCTGGGTTCGATCCCGGCATCCCCATATGGTCCCCCTGCACCGCCAGGAGTAATTCCTGAGTGCAGAGCCAGGAGAAACCCCTGAGCATTGCCTGGTGTGACCCAAAAAGGAAAAAAAAAAAAAAAAAAAATATATATATATATATATATATATATATATATATATGCCGCTTCATAGATTGAATAGAACTAAACAGCGAAAAGCTTCTAAAGCTCTTTTTATAATCAAACAATGTATTCGATAAATGGATAATTTTGAGCAATACCATAAAGGTTAGTAGATAAAGGAATTATATGCGCTCCAGTAGGCGCAGCCAGTTAGCACGTGGTACTTATACATGGCAGTATGTGCAGTTATTACGCAAAGCCTTCCCTTCATTTTTTTTCTTCTGTCTAGATTATATTTCTGTGATGTCCCACAAAAATACCTTAATTTTTTTTCTTCAGAACATACAAAGTAGGCAGAGCAGATTTTATTTCCATTTATAATTAAAACAGTATCAGGTAAAGTCTTTCTTTGCAGACATAGAGTAAAGAAAAGGCCAGGACCTTAACATAGGTTTTCCTTTTCTGGTTAAATTTTTTTGTAAGTCAAAGTTATATGTTTATGTGACTAAATCAACATGTTCTCTTAAGCAAAATAATACTTCCTCTTGCTTGTTCTTCCTCCAAGAATGAATTTCAACTTTTTTTTTTTTTTTTTTTTTTTTGCTTTTTTGGGTCACACCCATCAATGCTCAGGGGTTTTTCCTGGCTCTGCACTCAGGAATTACTCCTGGCAGTGCTCAGGGACCATATGGGATGCTGGGGATTGAACCCGGCCGGCACAGGCCGGCTGCGTGCAAGGCAAACACCCTACCCGCTGGGCTATTCGCTCCGGCCCCTGAATTTCAACTTGATTTTGAATTTCAAAGTGATTATTTGGTTATTTGCCCGTTTCTTTCTTTTTTTTTTTTTTTTTTTGCTTTGGAGTCACACCCGGTGATGCTCAGAGGTTACTCCTGGCACTTCATTCAGGAATTACTCTTGGCTGTGCTGGGGCACTATATGGGATGCCAGGGATTGAACCCGGGTTGGCGTGTGCAAGGCAAACTCCCTATCTGTTATGCTATCGCTCCAGCCCCTATTTTCTCATTTCTAAACATAATTATACCTCTACGTCTTGATTTTACAGTATTGAAATTATCATTAACTTCTTCAGGTAAAGATAGGAGTATAGACCTTGGGGCTAAAAGAGAGAGCACAATGGGTAGAGCATTTGCCTTGCACACCACCAAGTTGGGTAGGATCGCTGGTATCCAGCCCCCCAACCCCCATCATCTGTACCACAGTTATAAGCATAAATTAAGTTATAACTTCAATTAAGTTAACAGTGTTCCTATTAGGACTGTTTTTATATTATGCAAAGCTGAAACAGTGAACCATCACGATTTTCCTTTGATGTTTTGCCTTTCCCGTTGACATAACTTCATTTCCTTGTGTTTTCTGACCTGCAGTTATCTGCAATAGTTATCCTTTTGCCTGGTTGGCCCACAGCTTTCTTCCTTAGATCGCTTATCCATTGTTCTGGACAGCCCCTTAGTCACTGTTGGCACTCATGTCCTCTTTTGGTTTTTTTTTTTTTTTTTTTTGCTTTTTTGGTTGCACCGGCGATGCTCAGGGGTTACTCCTGGCTCTACGTTCAGGAATTACTCCTAGCGGTGCTTGGGAGACCATATGGGATGTTGGGAATCAAACCTGGGTCGGCTGTATACAAGGCAAACGCCCTACCCTTTGTGCTATCAATCCGCCCCTTGTTTCCTCATTCTAACTGAACAAGTCCCCCAATACTTCCTCTGAAAATATTTTGTTGGTAAATTTTCTGAGACCAGTGCATTAAGTTACCCTCAGACAATTAGTAATTTGCTTCTCTTCTCAAATTTTGAAGATATTTCCCCATTGACCTTAGAGATTTAAAAAAGTTTTATTTTCCTCCTCCTACTTTATATTACTATCTGCTTATTTTTTTTAACAGCTGTTAGAGTTATTCTTTGTCCCCAAGGCTTCGGTTTTACTGTGGATTGCTTTCTTTTTATTTTACTCATCCTCTGATACTTAGGGTTACTCCTGGTTCTGTGCTCAGGATCATATGTAGTGCCAGGGATCAAACGGGTCAGCTTGCATGCAAAGCAAGCACCTTGCCCATTGTACTATTTCTCTGGCCCTAATGTGGGTTTCTTGAAACTAGCCTGTTCTTAGCCAGTATGCTAGGGTGTGAACTGAAAATTCTTGTTCTACATTGAGGAACATTTCCTCAAATTATTTATTTCTATCCTCCCTGAATTTTTTTCTCTTTGGGTCACACCCAATGATGCTCAGGGGTTACTCCTGGCTCTGCACTCAGGAATTATTTCTAGTGGTGCTCAGGGGACCGTATGGGATGCCGGGGATTGAACCTGTGTTGGCCACGTGAAAGGCAAATGCCCTACCCGCTGGACTATCACTCCGGCCCCCTCTTCTGAGCTTTTATTTACTAGTTTTGCCTTTCACTTATAGTTACTATTTGTCTTTGTCCTCACTTTGTAGACATCTATTTCCTATGTTTCTGGGTATTTATATCTTCTCAGGTCTTTACTCTTGAAGAATTCTATTTCTTGATTAAAATATATGAAGCAACCTGTTTAATGGAATTCTTAACCCTTATTTAGTTTTCATTTTTCGTGATAGAAGTTTTTCTCATAATCTGACAGTTTTCTCTATGTGTTATTTATAAGAAGACACAAACGCTTTTTTTTTGGGACTTTTTTTTTTTTTTTTTTTTTTTTTTGCTTTTTTGGGTCAGGTGTGGCAATGCTCAGGAGTTTCTCCTGGCTCTGCACTCAGGAATTACTGAGTACACGGGCAACATATGGGATGCCGGGATCGAACCCTGGCCGGCATGGGCCAGCCGCATGCAAGGTAAATGCCCTACCTGCTGGACTATCGCTCCGGCCCCTTTTTTGGGACTTTTTTAAAAATAATCTTTCCAGCACCCGTAAAGACAAGGAGAACAAAGTTACCTAACAGCCGTACTTGCAGCATGACTGACATATGGGGGAAGAGGTCGGGTGGAGGGGGTTAACTTTCACGAAAGCAGAGTAATAAAGTTTTGAAACTAGAGCCAGCATCAGAACTCACAGTCATGTAGAAACTATATAGTAAAGGGACATGCGTGCTTAGTAGCATCATTAAGTATACAAGGAAAAACTGACCCACCAGGAGTGGTGGAGGCATCAAGAGAATGGAGTGGATTTGTTTTGGGGCCACACCCTGCTGTCCTCAGTATATGTGGTGCTGGAGTATGAACCTGCATCTGCTGAACACAAGGTCCAAGAGAGTGAAGCTAAAAATGGAAGTTCATTAGCTTAAAGGCGACTGGAAAAAGAAGGCAACATTTCTGAGAAAGGATCAGCTCTGTCCTGGAGATTTGATGATGATAAAATGAACTAAGGAAGGAAGATATGTATATATAGAATCAGAAGATAATCCAGCTCCTCCTCACCTCACAGGAAAGCGTTGTCAGTTGCTTTTCCATTGTCCATCAACTTGTTTGAGTGGGCGCCAGTAAGTTCTCCCATTCAGGGGAATGAAGTCCATTGTCGGGAACGCCGCTGGGGTCCCCCGACAGTGTCAGGACAGAGGTTGTCTTCTACCTCTGAGGACACCAGGAGAACAGATGAAAACTCACGAGTCCGGTGCAGTTCCAAAAATGGCTTTTAATAGTACAAAAAGCTCTTCCACAGCACTCCAATATAATGAACAAACTTTAGCTCTGGTCCGAACTTAGACCATAACAAAGAGCCTAAGTCTCTCACCAAAGAGAGAGGATCTCACCCAAGCTGAGTCCTACCCAGAAGGAGCAAAAGGCCAAAGAGCAAAAAGCCAAAAGCCGAGGCCGGCCCCCCCCTTTTTATACACCAAAGTAATCCAACCGGGAGGGGCATGCCAACAAAGAACTCTAAACAGACTTAGTGCCACACCCTATTGCAGGTATAAGCAAAGGTTACGCCAAGGACTAATCCCGAGATTATCTCTTATGTAAAACACTGGAGAGAGAGGGGCTGCTATAAAGTAATACATCTTAATTTCATGAGCTTCCTGTAATCTAGATGGTACCCACAAGGTCCTTCTTATTATCTGCACCAGGGTGATTCTGAGTATCTTGTTCTCGTGTACTGAAAGGGTCACTCTCGCCTGCTTAGAGCAAACTAGTATGATCCTTCCTATAGTCCTCTAGTCCAGCGTAGCCAGGGTGGTAGTCTCCTGGTAAATTCTAACTGTCCCACGCTGGGTGCAGTGGGTATAAAGAGGAGCTGTGCCCAATCTAGAAAACATAGAAGTCTTAGTAGATGTATAAGTCAGAAGTTATTCAATCAAGGTAACTTCTGTAAGTGCCACACCCTCTAGCAGTGTTTACATAGAAGAGAAGTCTCATTAGAGTGAACCATGACTTAAGTATATTAAGCTGGGAGTGGGCAAAACAACAAAACTCCCAGAATAGCCAAACCTGTTCACCAATAGTCCATTATTGTTACTGATTTTGGCATATGGAGTACAGGTAGCTTGCCAGGCTCTGCCGTGGCTCTGGGTTCATCCCAGGGGGCCCAGTCTTTTTCTATGTCAGACCATCAACCATTCCAGGGCCCATGGGGCAGAGCCCTGAGTGTAGACAAGCCTGTCTCCTGTCTGCCACCTGCCGACGCAGCCGGACACTGCAGCCAAAGCTGCAACATGGGGGGGGCGGGGAGGGGGGGGGAGAGTTATTCCTGAGAAACACTGCTGTGACTTGGCAGACGCAGAGTAGACTCCTGACTCAGTAGCTCAAATAAGCCACCCAAATCCCTTTGTCAACACATGAATTAAATATTCCTGAACAGGACTTTGCAAAAATACATTAATACCTAAAGTTAGGCCTTGAAAATCTGTCAGCAAAAAGGAAAAGGAAAGCTAAGATGGAAGAAGAGTTGGGCGGGAGCGATAGCCCAGTGGGTAGGGCGTGTTGCCTTGCACGCAACCGGTCCATGCCCGCCCAGGTTCGATCCCCGGCATCCCATATGGTCCCCGAGCACTGCCAGGAGTAATTTTTTTTTTTTTTTTTTGCTTTTGGGCACACCGGCGCCGCCTCAGGAATCACTCCCGCGGCCGGAGGACCATAGGGAGCCGGGATCGAACCCAGGCCGGCATAGGGCCGGCGCAAGGCAAACGCCCCACCCGGGGCACGCCCGCCCCGACAGGAGTAATTTCTGAATGCAGAGCCAGGAGAAACCCCTGCGCATTGCGGGTGTGACCCCAAAAGCAAAAAATAAAAGAGTTGATGGAAGCGAAGAAATAATAGTACCTAAAATTAAGGCTATGAAGTACCCAGGATTAGAATTTTTTTGTTGGGGTTTATTTTCACAATGAAATTCTATTTTAATGGAAATGAAAAATCTACAAATAATATGGATGATTCAACAGACAAGATAAAAAAAATGCTAGAGCCTGGGCTGGGGTGATAGTACAGCGGGTGTCTGGGGAAGGCCGCAGGGGTCCCCGACAATGTCAGGACAGAGGTTCTCTTCTACCTCCGAGGACGCCGGGAGAACAGATGAAAACTCACGAGTCCGGTGCAGTTCCAAAAATGGCTTTTAATAGTGCCAAAGCTCTTCCACAGCAATCCAATATAATGAACAAGCTCTAGCTCTGGTCCGAACTTAGACCATACAAGAGAGCCTAAGTCTCCCACCAAAGAGAGAGGATCTCACCCGAGCTGAGTCCTACCCAGAAGAGGAGCAAAAGGCCAAAGAGCAAAAAGCCAAAAGCCAAACTGAGGCCAAAAGCCAAAAGGTAAAAATGAAGCGTCCTCAAGTCAGCCCCTTATATACACCAACGTAATCCAATCGGGAGGGTCATGTCAATAAAGAACTCTAAACAGAGTGTAGTGCCACACCCTATTGCAGGTGTAAACAAAGGTTATGCCAAGGTCTAATCCTTTCTACCAAGATTATCTCTTATGTAAAACACTGGAGAGAGGGGGCTGGTATAAAGTAATACATCTTAACTTCATGAGCTTCATGTAATCTAGATGGTACCCACAAGGTCCTTCTTATTATTATCTGCACCAGGGTGATTCTGAGTATCTTGTTCTCGTGTACTGAAAGGGTCACACTCCGCCTGCTTAGAGCAAACTAGTATGATCCTTCCTATAGTCTTCCTATAGTCTCAGTGTAGCCAGGGTGGTAGTCTCCTGGTAAATTCTAACTGTCCCACACTGGGTGCAGTGGGTATAAAGAGGAGCTGTGCCCAATCTAGAAAACATAGAAGTCTTAGTAGATGTATAAGTCAGAAGTTAATTCAATCAAGGTGACTTCTGTAAGTGCCACACCCTCTAGCAGTGTTTACATAGAAGAGAGGTCTCATTAGAATGAACCTTGGCTTAAATAAGATTAAGCTGGGAGTGGGCAAAACAACAAAGCTCCCAGATTAGCTAAACCTGTCCTCCAACAAGCGGGAGGGGTTTCCCTTGCACAAGGCTGACCCTGTTCGATCCCCGCATCCCATACAGTCCCCTGAGCACCGCCAGGCGTAATTCCTGAGTGCAGAGCCAGGAGTATCCCCTGAACATCACCAGGTATGACCCAAAAAAGAAAAAAAAAGGTAGAGCGTTTGAAGGTAGATATGTGGATATTTGTGGAGCCTCAGGAGGTAGTTATTTGACTATTTGGTGTAAGGAACTGGTAATAGGCCGGATAAGGGGTTTGGCATGCAACTGACCCCAGTATCTCCACTCTATACATAAGGTGCCCCTAGCCTGGCTCAGAGTGAAGCCAGAACCAAGGAACTTGAGAAATGCCTATCTCGCTCTGCCAGACATCTAAGGGGAGAGTGTGTTTGTCTGATGATGGGGAAGGGTATTATATCCTAAGGAAGCTTTCAAACTAGTTTACAGTGGTGGGACCAGAGCGATAGCCCAGCGGGTAGGGGCGTGCTTGCCTTGCACGCGGCCAGCCCGTACCGGCCTGGGTTCAATCCCCGGCATCCCATATGGTCCCCCGAGCACCGCCAGGACTGATTCTTGAGTGCAGAGCCAGGAGAAACCCCCTGAGCATTGCCAGGTGTGACCCAAAAAAATGCAAAAAAAAAAAAAAAAAAAAACTAGTTTACAGTGGTAAAGTAGTGGTAAGTCTTAGATATTCAAAGGCATATCATTTCGAAGAAACAGAAAAATACAGGTTCTGCCATATCTGAAAGACTTCTTGTGGGTATTAATGTTTTCCTATTTCTGGTTGTTTAAGTAGAAAACTTGCGTTAGTGTTCAGAGTGAACGGGAGAATGAGGGGCTGGATAGGACAGCAGGTAGGGCATTTGCTTGCATGCGGCTTTACCAGCTTTAATCCCCAGAATCCCATATAGTCCCCCAGCACCATCAGAAGTAACTCCTGAGCATCGCTGGGTGTGGCTCCCAAAAAAAAAAAAAGAAAGAAAGAAAGGAGAGGGGAGAGGAGAAGAAAGGGGTGGGAAGAGAAGGGAAGAGAGGAAGAACTCTTCCTGGCTCACATTCTCACATTCCTGGGCTGCCTGAGCCCTCTTGCAGGGCTTACCGTGTAACCTACTCTTTTCTAGCAGAAAGTGCCAATCACTTTCAGTTGTTAGCAAGTCTTTTTGTCTCTTTGTCTTGCTTTTCATACCATCAGAACAAACCATCTGATATTCAGAAGGGCAAATATTTTGGTGGGTTTACCATCAACACTGAAGAAAGAAAAGGTATTTTTCTGTATCACAATACTCCTTGTGGCTCCAGAGTCATTTTAAGGTCAGTCAGGTCTTTTTTTTTTTTTTTTTTTTTTTTTGCTTTTTTGGGTCATACCCGGCAATGCTCAGGGGTTTCTCTTGGCTTTGCACTCAGGAATTACTCCTGGCGGTGCTCGGGGGACATATGGGATGCCGGGATCGAACCCTGTCCGGCATGGGCCGGCGGCGTGCAAGGCAAACGCCCTACCCGCTGGGCTATCGCTCCGCCCCCAAGGTCAGTCAGGTCTTACTTTTCAGTAAAAAGCAATGCTGTGGGAGCCCTAGGGAGCTAGCCCAAGTGGCACACGTCTAGCATGTGCAAGGCCATACTGGGCCTTGCTGTCTGTTCCTAAAACCCAGTATTGCTGGTATGGTCCAGGTGGCTGCCATAGAGCCCCCGTCATCAGTGGTTGAAGTGATGCGGGATTCCACACCATGCATGTGATCATAGAGCTTTTAATACTTTAGTGGAGGGGCCGGGGCGATAGCCCAGCGGTAGGGCATTTGCCTTGCACGCGGATGGCCTGTGCATCCCACATGGTCGCCTGAGCAATGCCAGGATATGTGTGTGTGTGTGTGTGTGTGTGTGTTTAGAGATGACTACAAGAGTATGCTACCCGCACGGCAGAGCCTGGCAAGCTACCCGTGTCGTATTTGATATGCCAAATACCAGCAACAATTATAGACCTCATTCCCATGGAATGGCCTGATGGAATGGTTTGAGGCTCTTTATGTTCCTGGAGCAAGCAGGTGCCCTTGGACTCTTCTTTTGAGACAGGACATATGGAGATGTTACTGCTGCCCACTCGAGCAAATCGATGATGAACGGGAAGACAGTGACAGTGTATATATATATATATATATATATATGTATGTGTATATGTGCACTATGGACAATAGTTTCTTTGGCTTGACTTTGGAAAGCAAGCATTTTACTGCTGAATTACCTCCCTGGCCCACAATAGTTTGTTACATCTTCAAAGGCCAGAGTGACAGTACAGTGGGTAGCGCGTTTGCCTTACACGCGTGGCCGACCTGGGTTTGATCCACTGCATCTCATGTGGTCCCCCCAAGTACTGCCAGGAGTAATTCCTGAGTATTACTGGGGTGACCCAAAAAGAGAAAAAAAAATAAAGTTGTTACATTTTCCCACCAGTGTTTGACTTTCTTGTATGTGAAGCAAGGTAGTTTTTTGCTTTTTAATTGAAGCCTAGATGTGAGGGGAGAGAACAAAAAGTATACACGTGTTCAAGGAAAACAGGCTTCTCCAGAATGGGAAAAGCAGAGAGACTTCGGGCCAAAAAGCAAGATATTCGAACATGGGCTTGAAGATCAAGCCTCAGACATTTGGACGGAACTTTTATACAATTCTTCCAATTATTTTCTGGAATTTTGTATGCATAAGTGTTAACTTGGGCATTGTCACAGTAAATGCTTGCACTATTAATGGTCTTTTCATAAACTCATATTCTATAACTTTTCCCTTTGTGTGTGTGTGTGGGGGGGCGGATCACACCCAGCAATGCTCAGGGGTCTTCCTGGCTCTGCACTCAGGGAATTACTCCTAGCAGGGCTCGGGGTCTGTATGGGATGCTGGGGATGGAAATCTAGGTTGGCCGCATGCAAGGCAAATGCCCTACCCACTGGACTATCGCTTCTGGCCCTATAACTTCTCTTTCTGAGCGGTCCACTTTTCTTGAGGGCGGGGGGGTTGGGGGAGACTGTCTCTCTGCTCCAAAATACTCTATTTCAAAGAGATGTGGGCCCCCCCCGGCCAGCGCCGAACCACCGAAAACAAAAAAAAAAAAAAAAAAAAAGATGTTGGTCTTCATGCCTTTGGGCTCCTTCAGGGCCAGACACTTCTAAAATTGTATTATTTCCCCAAAAGTGCATGTATATTATGGAGGGCTCTCGCCTGTCTGCCTGCAACATTCCATGCCCCCCTCCATGGTTGAGTTTCTATTTAAGAAATTTGGGACTAGGGGGGGGGGGGCGATAGCCCAGCGGGTAGGGCGTTTGCCTTGCACGCGGCCGGCCTGTGCCGGCCCGGGTTCGATCCCCGGCATCCCATATGGTCCCCTGAGCACCGCCAGGAGTAATTCCTGAGTGCAGAGCCAGGAGTAACCCCTGAGCATTTCCGGGTGTGACCCAAAAAGCAAGAAAAGAAAGAGAGAGAGAGAGAGAGAGAGAGAGAGAGAGAGAGAAAGAAGGAAGGAAGGAAGGAAGGAAAGAAAGAAAGAAAGGAAGAAAGAAAGAAAGAGAAAGAAAGAAAGATAGATAGATAGATAGATAGATAGATAGATAGATAGATAAAGAGATAATAATAGATAATAGATAATAAGATAGAAAGAAAGATAGAAAGATAGACAGATAGACAGACAGATAGATAGATAGATATTTGGGACCAGAGCAATGGTCAGCGGGTAAGGCATCTCGCCTTGCACGCAACTAGCCCCATTCCATCCCCCAGCATCCCATATGGCCCCCCGAGCACCGCCAGGAGTAATTTCTGAGTACAGAGCCAGGAGTAACCCCTGAGCATTGTTGGGTGTGACCCAAAAAAGAAAAAAAATTATATTATGAAAGCAAAATGAAATATTCAAATTTTCTTAGATAATAGATAACCTTAACTAAAACACACCACACTTTAGTAGAAATAATACTTTGTGGGGCGGGGGACAGGGCAAAGAGGAACTTCCTGACACCACATACAGTGCCCTGAGTCTGCTGGGAGCGATCCCTAAGCTCAGGGGGCATCACCATGTGTGACCCCCCCAAACAAAAAACTCATCTGGCCAGAGATAGCACAGGGGTAAGGCACCGCTGTGCAAGTGACTGACCCAGATTGAATTCCTGGATCCAACACAGACAGGAGCCAGGAGTAAGTCCTTGTAGCACCACGTGTGGCCCCAACCCCTCCTCCCTAGAAAAGACTACTTCCTGAACCCATCTCCCTACAATGAAGGACAAAAAACATTAAAAGGGTTTCCCAGACTAGCATTTGGCTAGGGTAGAAAATTTCACTTTAAAAGGAAAAACACCTTTTTTTTTTTTTTTTTCATTTTTGGGTCACACCCGGCGATGCTCAGGAATTACTCCTAGAGGTGCTGATGTGTGTGTGTGGGAGGGGGTGGGGGGGATATGGGATGCCGGGGATCGAACCTAGATGGGTCACGTGCAAGGCAAACACCCTGCCCTCTGTGCTATCGCTCTGGCCCCGAAAAAACTTTCAAGTCTTGTGTTCTCTTAAACACTCTTCTTTTTCTCTCCCTTTATATCTAATCTCTTTTAATAAAAAAGTATTGCCTTGCAAGCAGCCGACCCGGGTTCGATTCCCGGCTTCCCATATGGTCCCCCGCGTGCCGCAGGGAGTGAATCCTGAGTGTAAAGCAAGGAGTAACCCCTGAGCATTGCCGGGTGTGACCCAAAAAGCAAAAGAAAGAAAGGAAAGAAAGAAAGAGAGAAAGAAAGGAAGGAAGGAAGAAAGGAAGGAAGGAAGGAAAGAAAGAATTTTTGCATACTAAAAAGTATAAAATGTGGCCGACCTGGTTTCAATCCCTGGCATCCGATATGGTCCCCCAAGCATAGTAACCTCTGGTTATTCCTGGCTATGCTTTCTGGTTCACACCCAGCATCTCTGGGTGTGAACCAGAAAGCAAAACATAAAAAGGGAAAAGCCTAAACCACAGTAGAAACTTATGACTCAGATTTGGGAGTAAATGGCTTTTTTTTTTTCTTTTTTTTCTTTTTTGTGTCACACCCAGCGACACTCTGGTTACTCCTAACTCTACAGTGAGGAATCACTCCTGGCGGTGCTCAGGGGACCATATGGGATGCCGGGAATCGAATCCGACATAGGCCAGCCACGTGCAAGGCAAACGTCCTACCCTCTGGGCTATGGCTCCGCTCTGGCCCCAGTAAATGGAATTCTTAGGGTGCGTTTTTCTCAAGATTTTAACAAGTCCAAATTTTTAATTAACTTTCACTTTTGTCTGTTTCCATCTTAAGCCTGATCAGTTTCACCATCTAAATATTACCCAAACCCATTCTCTTGCCATTACTCTTCCATCCACTGCCTCCAGATAATGT
>JAJIBD010035130.1:0-22627 GCA_021461705.1 Cryptotis parvus
GTAACCTCTGAGTACAGCTGGTGTGACCCAAAAAGCCAAAAATGATTAAAAAAAAGTAATCTTTGTATATTTTTATTTATTTATTTATTTAGCTAGGCATTTATTTATTTATTTATTCATCTACCTAGTTATTTATTTGTTTATTTAATATTTTTTGGGTCACACCCAGCGATGCTCAGGGGTTCCTCCTGGCTCTGCACTCAGGAATTACTCCTGGCCGTGTTCAGGGGACAATATGGGATGCCGGGGATCGAACCCGGGTCGGCTGCATGCAAGGCAAAAGTCCGACCTGCTGGACTATCGCTTCCTGCCCCCCTTTTTATCTTTTTTAGTAAAGAAAAAATGAAATATACACTGCTTTAACCTCTAGAGTAGTTTCTGGACTATTAAAAATCAATTAAGCTAATGAAAGGTTCTGCCTTTGTCTTGGGGGCCACGCCTGCGGTAGCTCAGGATTCCTTCCTGACTTGGTGCTCAGGGGGTCACTCCCAGCAGTACCTGGAGAATTCCCGGTGCTAGGTTAAACCCTGGTGTCCTGCAAGCAAAGCATATATTTCAGCCCATTGAGTGATCTCTCTGGTCCCAGAAACACCCTGCTTTAATATGTTCTTTATATATCTGATTTTGTTGGACTGTTAAATGTTTTGTGGATTGATTTTTATTTGTGTTAAATTAAGTGTAAAGATAAATAAAAATGGGCCCTGTAGCCATTTTTATCTTCTTTACATTTGCAAACCGGCAAAGATAGATATCCCAAAATACAAAGGCATATGCTTCATTTGTAATTTCTTCCAGAAATATGTCTGGAAACAGTTAAGCAAAAAAAAAAAAAACCTCAGAGCTCTTTTTTGAAAATAATTTTCACTTTTCAAGTTTGATCTTACCTAAACCTCTTAATCCAGCTATTGTAAATCCAGGATATGTCAAGGCACATGATAGATACTAAGTATTTCTGTTTCCCTCTGGGGCAATAAAGAAATAAAAGCAGAAGTGCAGATAAATATTTCCTAAAATGTTATTCAGAAAGATTTACTTATTATAGTATACAGAGTTGTACTCAAGCCAAACACTAAAATAGCTGAATCTGACAGATTTGAAAAAATTCAAAGCGTAAACTCTATGTTTGAAATTTTTATTACAGTTTTTCCTTGTCACCATTCAAGTGAGTTAGTTGATCCAGTTATAAATACCAACTGAGATTTGTACTACACAGGTACCCGTTGATCAGAAAACACAATCAGGAAAGCAACTGACCAGCGAAGTTTAGGTCTTCCCAAAGGGAATGGTGAGACGCAGAAACCCAAATCCTGGTCTGTCCCGATTCTTCCTCTTTCTCTAATAGACGTGCTGTGAGGCGATCCTTTGACTAGGAGACCATCTTTCAGTCCACTTAATTTATTTTGTGCAATGCATGCAAACCTAGAGCTTCCAGGAAACTATCTTTTGATTTTGTGTTGTCAGATGATCAAATGATAACTGCTACAGCCAGGAGGTTTAAGCCAATTTTGCACACTTGCTTTCCGGGTTCCGGGTTACTTAGTGACGACATTCCGGGTTACATAGTGACGACATTCAGGGTTACTTAGTGACGACATTCTGGGTTACATAGTGACGACATTCAAGGTTACTTAGTGACGACATTCTGGGTTACTTAGTGATGACACACAGTCAAAATGACTCTGAGTAGCTTCTCATTTAGTCATTTTATTTATTATATTATTATTATTATTATTATTATTTTGCTTTTTGGGTCACACCTGGCAATGCTCAGGGGTTACTCCTGGCTCTGCACTCAGGAATTACTCCTGGCAGTGCTTCGGGGGACCATATGGGATGCGGGGATTGAACCTGGGCCAGCATGGGCCGGCCGCGTGCAAGGCAAGCGCCCCTACCGCTGGGCTATCGCCCGCCCCCACATTTAGTCATTTTAGATCCTGATTGGAGAAAAGATAATTTTTTTCTTTTTGCTTTTTGGGTCACACAAGGTGACACTTGGGAATTACTCTTGGCTCTGTATTCAGGAATTACTCCTGGAGGTGCTGGGGGACCATAAGGGATGCCGGGGATGGGACCAGGGTTCCGGCCCCAGAAAGGATAATTCTTAAGGAAGGATTTTTATGTTTTCACTGGAAATGATGATAATATAGACTACTCCTGCAATGTAATTTCAGGGAGGGAAAGGAGCATTCGATGATGGCCCTTTTTAAAAAAGTATTTTATTATACCACCGTGAGATATACAATTACAAAGACGTTCATATTTGGGTTTCGGTCATACAGTGTTCCAGCACCCATCCCTCCACCAGTGCCCATCTCCCACCACCAACGTCCCCACTTCCCTCCCCCTCCCCTATCCTGCCTCGGTGGCAGGTTCTTTATTTCTTTCCCTTTCTCTCTATCTCTTTTTCTTTTCCTTCCCTTCCAGATTGTGGATTACAGTACACACATCAAGAGGTTGTCATGTGTATCTTTTTGCCTGTATTTAATGCTCAGTTCTAGGTTGGGATTAGCACTTTCGACAATTGTTAGCACACTGTTCAATGATGGCCATTTTTGAGACTTGGGCAATTTCTGTAAGGCTCAAAACTTCTCCAATGTTGTAGTTCTCTTTAAAAAAAAAAAAACCCAAAACTGCAGACTCAGAAGAGTTAAAACAACAACAACAAAAGTAGACACAGCCCTGAAGGTGGTTCAGGGCTGACCCCTGACCCCAAGGCCTAGGCCTGCTCCTCAGTTCTCGGGAGAGCAGCTTTCTTTGCCCTGAACTCAGAATTTCGGGGGAGGGGCTAAAGGACGGAAGGGACCGGGCCCCACCGGCGCGCCCACCTCCCCTCGCGCCGGCTGAGTGGTATAATCCTTCCTCAGGTCCCCAGGTAAATGATGTCAGATCAGAAACTGCACCTGATCCAACCTGGCCCACCCCACCCCGGACCCCCCAGCCCTCCCCAGCCCCAGCCTCGGGGTGCAGCGCACCGTTTCGCCACACAGCCCCACTTGCTGGGGGGGCCCCCGCCTCCTAGTAGTGCGGCCGGGCCAGTTTCTTGGAGACCGCGGCTAGGAACCACCCCGCCCCGCCGCCGCGCTTGCACAAGGCCTCCATCGCGCCCGCGTCTCCCGCTCTCGGAGCTGCGGCCCGAGTGCTCGCAGCGTGGCCCGGGCAGGAGAGCAGGGGTGGGCGTGGGGTGGGGGTGGCCGAATCTTCCAGCAAATCTGGGCGAAGTTCGAGGAAATGGGCGTGCCTGGCTCTCGCCCAGAGCCCCCTCCCCCGTCTCCGGAGCGGCCAGGCCCAGCCCCTTTCTTCGGGGCCCCGGCTCGGCACCCCGCGCGCACCAGTCCCCGCCCCCGCCGCCCCCGCCCGCCCGCGGTCCGCCTTCGGGGTGGGGGTCCCCGGCTCCGCTGGGTCTTTCCTTCCCTCCCCGCGGGCCGGCGGCGCCTGGAGCGGCCCAGCAGCGCGGCGGGGGACGCGGCGACACCTACCGGACTGCTTCCGGGCACTCCCCTGCCGGACTGGCCGCCCGAGCTGGCAGGGCCGCGGCCCCTGCGCCCCAGCACCGCCGCGCCGCCCCCGTCCCCTCCTCCCGCGGGGCGCCCCAGCGCTCGGCCCAGGGCGGTGGCCTCTCCCGCGGCCGCTCCCTCTTTCACCCTCCTGCGTCATGTCGGGCACTTGATGAGGTTCCCCACCCCTTTAGAAACGTTTATTTATTTCTTTGTTTTCTCTTTTAACTCTTTGCAGCGCCCACCTGCTCCCCATCCCTTGCTTCGTCTTCCAGGTTGATTTCTTTCTTTCTTTCTTTTTTTTTTTTTTTGGCTCTCCCGCTTCCCCGGGTTTTGCCCCATGAGCCTCCTCGGGAGCTACCGGAAAAGACCAGCAGCGATGGTTATGAATCCCTGCAGCTGGTGGACAGTAACGGGGACTTAAGTGCGGGGAGCGGCGGGGGTGGCGGTAAACCGCGAGGCCCCCCGGCGGGGGCGGCGGCGCGGAGTCCCGCCCGGCAGCCACCGGACCGCGCCAGCACCATGGACAGCTCAGGTAGCGCCGCGCTCTGCGTCCTCGGGCCCTCCGGCATCCCAGGCGCCCAGCCCAGACGCCGGCAGGGAGGCGAAGGCGTCTCCCACCACCCGGGGCCGCGTTCTCTAGCAGCTCCACGTCCAGTGGGGGTTGAAGATAGATCCTGAGGCCTGTGATCGTGTCCAGCGCCTCTTAATCTGGCCGAGCCGCGGAACACACCAGCCCGGGAGGGGGCGGGGAGGAGAGGGCAAGGGGGAAGGGGGGCGGCGGGCAAGGAGGGCGGGGAGAGGTAGCTGCTGGCATTGCCCAGCTGAAAGCAGGGAGAGATGAAGCAGCAAAGCGCCGATGGGTTCTTGCAGCCGCTGGACGGTATTTATCCCTAGCACGGTTCTTCTAACTCTTCCCTACTCCGCTGTCCACGAGGGTTACTGCACTTGCCTTTTTTTTCTTTTGCAACCGTTTTCCATCGGGTATCTAGACCTCTTATCCAGCTGTTAGGATGATAGCTTTGATGATATGTGATGATTTATAGCTTTTATGGTCGGTGTGTTGGCTTTGATCTTGTTTATCAGTTTGCATACAGTATGTTGCCATTTCACAGCTCGCCCGGTGTCAGGAGAATAGAAATGCCTCTTAACTTTGATCTGGACTTGCAACTTTTTTTTTTTAATGAAGCAGTTTAGCAAACGGGACTTGTCTTTTTAGAATGCTCTTTTAGCAATTTTTCTCACATCCGTGGTGAAGGAGGGGGAAGTTGTATTCGGGCTTGCTTGCTTTTTTGAAGAAACCAGGAAACGCGGATTATTTACACGAGATAATTTATAGTACAGGTGCTCAGGTTTTTGGTCCACACTGGTAGCTTGAATAATGGACAGCTGTGTATCCCCAAATACTCAGATTGACTTTTTTGGGGAACTAATAAAACCAAACTGAATTTAATTTCTATACTCTGCAAGCGTAGGGATTAAGTGCTTGTTTCTTGTCACTGTGATGTGAGACTTCTTTACCAGTGGTCTGAAATATTGTCAGCAGAGAGAGATTCAAGTGTCTAGGGGGCTGGAAATGAGATTTACTCATAAAAACTGATATTGCAGTGATTTAATTTACTTGTTGACGTTAGGGGTCACACCTGGCGATACTCAGGGGTTACTTCTGGCTCTGCACTCAGGAATTGCTCCTGGCAGTGCAATGGGAACCATATGGGGTGCTGGGGAGCAAAC
This sequence comes from Cryptotis parvus, assembly GCA_021461705.1. Classification (NCBI taxonomy): domain Eukaryota; kingdom Metazoa; phylum Chordata; class Mammalia; order Eulipotyphla; family Soricidae; genus Cryptotis; species Cryptotis parvus. Next base: position 5,229 of record JAJIBD010035130.1, read on the forward strand.
CCAGGTCTTCTGCATGTAAGGCTAATGCCCACTTTGCTGTACTATGGCTCCGGCCCCTGATATTGAAGTTAAGGTTTTGGCAGGGCGTTGTCCCAGGGGCATCTCATGGAAAGTTCAGTGGTACCCACAAGGTTTGGCGGAATCTAGCAGTGATGTTTTGCATGGCTATTGGATTTATTGTTTTCAGCTCTGACCCATATCAAATAAGAATCCATCTTTGAGATACTGTGATCCTTTATATCTGTATATCTTAAAGATCTTTGTACTCCATACTACTCTAATTCTTGTGGAAACATAATGGACATATAAAAGTGGATGTGAGCAGTTTTAAGAGCCCGACTTTTTGAGAAATAAAATAGGACATTTTGTGTTTTCATATGATTTTTTTTTTTTTTGCTTTTTTGGGTCACACCCAGCAATGCTCAGGGGTTTCTCCTGGCTCTGCACTCAGGAATTTCTCCTGGCGGTGCTGGGGACCATATGGGATGCTGGGGATCGAACCCGGGCTGGCATGGGCCGGCTGCGTGCAAGGCAAACGCCCTACCCGCTGGGCTATCGCACCCGCCCCCATATGATTTTTGTTTTAAGAATTAGTACTTATTTCAAAAAGCGTGTTCCAGTCTAGAATAATTCAGCATGTATTTCCTGAACTTGGTTATTTGCCAGGCCTGGTACGAAGTACTTTGGGGGAAGAGATGGGACACTTGTGACCGCTAAGGGGCTGTCGCTCAGAGAGTGGCGGTAACCACTCACGGAACCACCTATGCCAAGTCCTGGATTTTCCAGGAGTCTCTTTTCATGAAATTAGACTTTTCTGGTAGGTGTAGTGAAAAACAAATTCCCTCTGAAGTGTTGTAGTGGGACAGTATTTTTACTGAGTGTGTTATCTCAAAGCGTTCTTGCCGAGAAGTTGATTCTTGAAATCAATCAGATCTGTGGTCCCAGGCACTTCTTTCTGGTTGAGGGAATGCTGAGACTTTGTTACTGCAGTATTGTGTAGCTTATGCTGAAAGAGCTGCTGGTTTGCTTTGAGTGAGGGCCTGGGCCATGAGAGTGAACTTCCTTTAGTGGAAAGAGTTTCCTTAATTCATGCAGCCGTATCTGCATTGTCTAATTCTAGTTCTTTTTCCTAAACGCCTCAGAAATAGCACTGTGCACTGGAAACGTGTCCATTTGTTTAAGATAGCTAATTAAACCCGTGGATCATCTCTAAAGCAGCCATAATCTACCTGCTTAGTCCATTGATTGTATACTGTGACATGGTACTTCACGGGGCTTTGGCATAAAGAGAAATGCTTAAGAATAGAAAACGTACATACGTTGGGTTCCTCTGGAGAGTGTAAAGCTTAGTCTTAACAATACTTCATACTCGTATAAGCTGTTTATAATGGATAGAATAAGGAGTCCTGATCTCACTTCATTTCCGCAGATTTCTATGGTGGAGCTTGAATCTGTGGCGGGAGATTTTTTTTGTTTTGTTTCGTTTTGTTTTTTGTTATTTTTTTGGCTTTTTGGGCTACTCCTGGCAATATTCAGGGTTGCTCCTGGCACTGCACTCAGGAATTACTCCTGGAGGTGCTTGGGGGACCATATAGGATGCTGGGGATCAAACCCCGAGTTGGCTGAGTGTAAGGCAAATCAATTCCCTTCCCTCTGTGCTATCGCCCCTGTGTTTGGAGATTTGGGATTAAACCTCCACTCTCTTGTACCAGGTGGAAAACCTAGAAAAATGTCAGGTCTGCTCCCCGCTTATCAAAGGAGAATCCTCATAGTTGTTCTCACGTAAAGTAGTCATAGAACCTTAGTTCTATGTTGCAAAGAGTCAGAGAGTGTGTGTAACTGTTCTTGCCTCTCCCGCCTGTGTCCTCACACTCACCAGCTGAGGACGCCTTTGTAGAGATGCTGGGAGACGTCAGGGAGCTAGTGGCTGCCTGGTTCAGGCCTCCTGACCCCAGGCTCGAAGCTCGTCCCTGTTGAATCTAAGCTGTCATTCTGATTTATATTTTCTTTTTGGGGTTTTGGGCCACACCTGATGATACTCAAGGGTTACTCCTGGGCTCTGTAGTCAGGAATCACACCTTGTGGGCTGGTGGGGGACCATATGGGATCCAAACAGGATTGACACATGCAAAGCAAATAAATGCCCTCCCCATGTACTATCTGTCTTTCTGTGTGGCAGAACATCTTTTGGCTGAATTGTAAACATTAGCCGTGTTCATTTTCCTTCCGCTTTCAGATGAGCAAGTGACAGATGTGTAGGAGAGTGTAATGACCTTTCAAGTCAGCAGAACTCTCAAGCGGTGGATCCTGGGCAGCTCCCTGGCCACGGGTGTCTTGCTGAGCGTGCTGCCTGCCCTGGTTGGCTTCTCTGTTTGATTTACAAGTTAGCAAAGATGGTCATGCAGAGGTCAGGCTCTCCTGTCCCAGGGGACGTGTGAGCTGCCCAGTTCACTAACTCAGAAATCCCCCGATTCTCTGGAGTGCCTTTCACCTTCCAGGGAAAGTAAAATCCACAAGTAGACATTCCAGCCTATTGTCACCAAAGTATTTGAGTATTGGGCTTTTTGCAACCTGTTTGTGATGGGAACCATGAAGCAGATATGAAGCAGACATACCGTTAAAGTCGGTTTCCAGATTTTAATGCAGTATCAGATAAGGATATTGAAGAATGTTAAAACGCTTTCCTGTTTTTTGGGCGAGTTTTAGCATTCTAAATTTCAAACAAATTCGAATGGTCACATATACACACACACATACACACTCCCTTACACACACACACATTTTTTTGGGGGTGGGTCATACCTGGCAATGCTCAGGGGTTACTTCTGGCTCTGCAACTCAGGAATTACTCCTGGCAGTGCACAGGGGACCATATGGGATGTTGGGAATCAAACTTAGGTTGGCTGCATGCAAGGCAAACACCCTACCCGCTGTACTATCACTCCAGCTCACAAAAATATCTTTCACAAATATATCTTGTAGGTGGTGCTTAAACACAGCACCTGCATTTTGAATCAGATCTTGACATTATGCAGCATTTTGAAAGATAATATCATTGAAATAGAGTATATGCATATGTACTAATATTCTTCGCTTTGGAATACCAGCTCATTTAAGAATCTTGTAGGCCAAAGGAAGATTTGATTATTGTTGTGTTTGGTTTTGGGGCTACATCCACTGGTGCTCAGGGCTTACTACTCCTGGCAAGCTCAGAGGACTGTTTAGGGTTTCAGGAATAGAACCTGGGTCAGCCATGTGTAACGCAAGTGCCCTACCTACTGTACTATTTCTTTAGCCTGCAGCACGTTTTTATTGAAAAAAATGGAAGTGGGGTTTGCACACCCAGCAGTGCGCAGGGCTTCAGCCCTGTGGAGGATCATTCCTGGACACTGGGGGACTCAGATGTAGTGCCAAGGATGACACCAGGGCTGGCCATATGCAAGACTCTGCCGCTATCCTATCTTCCACCCGGATTTTTTTTTTTTTGCTTTTTTGGGTCACACCTGGCGCATGCTCAGGGGTTACTCCTGGCTCTGCACTCAGGAATTACTCCTGGCGGTGCTTGGGGGACCATATGGGATGCTGGGGACCGAACCGGGTTGGCCACGTGCAAGGCAAGTGCCCTACCTGCTGGACTATCGCTCCCGCCCTTTTTGCCTTTTTTTTGGGGGTCACACCTCGGCAATGCTCAGGGGTTACTCCTGCCTCTGCACTCAGGAATTACTCCTGGTGGTGCTCGAGTGACCATATGGGATGCCAGGGATCGAACCTGGGCTGGCCATGTGCAAAGGCAAAACGCCTTACCCGCTGTGCTATATATAGCTCTGGTTCCTCAATTTTGTTTTATAAAGAAAGTTTAGAGAGAATAAGAAGATTTTTAAAAAATTAAAAATGTATTCTCCTCTCCCTGTTTCTTTGGGCCCTTGCCTCAGAGTTAACCCTGACTAAAAGTATGCTTGCTTGTGTGTGTGTACAAACACATGTAGCAAAATTGCAACAAAACAGAAATGAATTGTATTCATGTTTGTGTATGTAAATTGTTCAATTCTACTCAGTAGTTACACAATTTAATGATTCTAATCCTGTATTAAATTCTGTGGTACATATATATGTGTAATTTTACTGGCTATAATTTCACTGGATACTTCAGAAGAATTTTTTTTTTTTGGGTCACACCCGGCAATTCTCAGGGTCTCACCTGGCTCTGCACTCAGGAATTACTCCTGGCGGTGCTCGGGGACCATATGGGATGCCGGGATCGAGGGATCCCCCTGCGCTGGCGCGCAAGGCAAACGCCCTACCGCTGGGCTATCGGCCGGCCCCACTTCAGAAGAATTTTTGTGGTTTGTTTCCTTTTGGGGCTCAGGGACTGCCCCCGTCCAGTGCTCAGGAGTCCCTCCTGAGAGTTCTGGGGTCAGAACTTGGGTCTCTCCCATGTAAAACATGCCTTCACCGTTTCTCTTGTTCCACTCACAAGAATTCTACAGGTAGTTTCCTCTTAGAGTTGAACAAACCAGGCAGAGAGGTTGAGCACATTGCCTGGGGTCACACAGTCTTTCCTCACCCTCTAAAGAAGGCCTGTAAAATGCACCTCAGGGAATTGAGTGATAAATGCTTTTAGCTCTTTCTTTCCCTGGGACCAGGAAAAATAGGAGTGTCTGAGGAACCTCAAGAGCATAGTTATTTTTCTCTTTGAACCTCATGAACTAAAGCAACTGTCTTCTTTGTTTGGGGATCACAGCCAGCAGTGCTGGGGATGATATTCCCAGTGCTCAGAAACCATGAGGTGCTGGGGACGGAACCCAGAGCTCCCCCATGTGCTCTTGTCCTCAGCCATTTGAGCCCTCCCCCAGCGCCAAATACCCTTTCTTGAATTTAGCCCAACACGAAACAGTTGAGAATGCTGGAAATGAAGGAGACAGAGCAAAACCAGTATTGACTAAGGCTGGTTCGGTCCCAGGATGACACTGTGAATGCCACCATTGGTGCCGCTTTAGAAAAGTATGCAATGATCTCCTGCTGATCAAATCATCCACCTGCTCTGTGCAGGATGAGTTCCCCACCTTCTCTTCCTTTGCTTCAGCAGCTGCGACCACTAAGGATTGCACATGCTCGCTGGCAAAGCTCGCACCCTTGGTTGTGGCGCTCACCAGGGTGCCAGCCTTTCGAGCCAGCACCTCTGCCGGCCGGGGTCACCCCGAAGTCTGGTGCGCGGCACTCCCTGGAGTAGTGCTCACTGCGAGTTGCAGTGGGACTTGTACGCCTGGTCACTGTGCTCCTGTGTCTTTAGTTGCCAGGTTTGCACAGGGCTGCCACGGGCCAGGGATTTCACACTGTTTTGGCATGCCACGGGCCCCAAGCAGGAGAAATGCTGGGTCTTTGCTTGGTGCATGGGAGAGCACCAGAGATTGAACTCAGGGCTTCACCAAAATTCACCAGGCAGGCGATTTTAGTCCTGAGCCCTCCCCTCGACCTAAGCACTTCCGTGGGCCACAGAAGCACATCGTGTTCCCTCTGTGGGGTGCCCAGACCTCCTCTTGCTCTTTGTCCACTGCCGGTTCCCTCTGTTCCTCTCCCTGTCAGTTTTCCCATTGCAAACCAGGTTTTCCCATCACCGGCTCCATGTCAGGTCTTCCGGTCTGTTTCCTCCTTCTTCAGGACTCGGCTTCATCATCCTCAAACCCTTCCAGGCTGCTTGAGATGACAGTGCTCTGTGCTTCTCCAGCCCCCGTCTGTCCCTGTCCTGGTACCCATCACACTGAGTGGCGCCTTAGCACCTGGCCCGAGTCCCCTTCAGACCGTATGTAAAGTTCAGAGCAAGGCTGTGTCTCGGTCACCTTTGTGTTCTGGTGACGCTTGGCATTTATTAGAAGCCCGACAAATACTGATGGAGTGAATGAAAGCATGAATGGGTTTTGCATTTTCAAAAAGGGCATTTATAATGAAATATGCCCGTCCAAACCTAAAAAATAAGCATAGAGCTAGATTTTGTATGAAATGAGGCCAGACTTGAAAGAAACAGAGCTGTTGGCAGAGAGCTGGACCGGTTCAGTAACGGAGCATATTTCTAAGGAAGGACACCAGAGACGGGGGAAGGAGGGCGACAGCGGAGCCCCCACCCCAGAGGGTGCTGGAGTGTGGAAGGTTAAAGCAATGGAGAGCGAGAGTGGCTTCGGGGCTGGAGCAATAGTACAGAGGGAGGGCGTTTGGCTTACAGAGCAGACCTGGGTTCAATCCCCGGCATCCCATATGGTCCCCCGAGCACACCCAGGAGTGATTCCTGAGTGCAGAGCCAGGAGCAACCTCTGAGCACCCAGTGTGACCCAAAAGCAGAAAAATAAAGGTCCAGGAGGTGGGAATGGCAGCCAGCCATGGTGTTCCCAAGTGCTCAGCCACCCCCGCCACAGGCAGGAGGCCGCAGCCAGACTCAGGTGAGGGACTTGCTGACAAAGGCCACAACTCTTGGTGTGTGACAGCATCATAGCGGCTGGCAAGTTCCTGTGCTTTGCGTGGTAAACTCCCGTGCCTTGGAATGCCATGAAAGTCACAGGGGTCAAGACTGGGGAGAGGCCAAGCAGGGGGCCCAACCCCCACCTTGCACATATGAGGTCCTGGGTTTAACGCCCGAAACCACAGCACAAGCAGAATTGGGTTTAGGACTGGAGAGAAGCACAGGGATAAGGCGTGCCTTGCACACAGCAGTCCCAGTTTGATCCCTGGCACTACCCTCTGCTTCTCCTGAGCACCACCCCTGGGCATGGCCCCCAAAACACAAGAAATCAGACAAACAGAATTGGGTCTGTTTGGCAGAGGGGGGGGGGGTGGAGAAGAGATCAGATAATAGACACACTAGTGCTTTGGGGGGACAGAAGAAAGAGCTGTCATTTCCACAGGGGTGACCACAAGCCCCAGAGTATGTGAGCTAGAACCAGTAGGTGGCAAGGAAGGGAAAGAGCTTGAGGCTACGGGGTAAGTGAACACTCAGAACAGGAGCAACAGTACAGCAGGTGGGCCGTTTGCCTTGCACGTGACTGACCCAGGTTCAATCCCCAGTATTCACTCCCCCGTATCTCTTATGGTTCCTTAAGCCAGGAGTAATTCCTCAGTGCAGAGCCAGTGGTAACCCCTGAGCATCTGGTTGTCACCCAAAAGCCAAAGAAAAAAACAGGAAAACTCAGTTTTGTGGTTCTGGCAAGCAGGGGGTTGGGGGCATCCCACAGTTTTAGATCCACAAGAATGTTTTAATTTTATCCCTTTTCAAAGCTCACAGCATGATGAACACTCAGAACAGGAGCAATAGTGCAGCATGGTGTTGGAGAGATACTATGGAGTTTACAGCGCTTGCTTTGCCTGCAGTGGACTCCGGTTCAGTCCCTGGCACCGCGTGTTCCCCTGGACCCTGCTGGGAGCAGTCCCTGAGCAGCTGGCATGCAGAGTGTGTCCCCAGAGCAGGTCGACCAGCAAACCCCGAACAGCGCCCCTGTTCGGAAGCCACAGAACATCATGGGAACCGCCTGCATGAGGTCCTGGATCCACATTCCATAACTATGATTGGACTCACCAGATCACCAAAAAACAGAATAAAATGCTCCAGTATAGCAGTAAAAAAATAGCCTTTATATCGATGCAGTAAAAGAAAAATGTCAGTTTTGTAGGTTGGAGGACCTTGGGCCCCCAGAGGCAGAGGGGTCCAGGGCCCACCCAAGTTCCGGTGCCCCAAGGGTGTGGGTGAGAGGCGAGAATTCTGGGCACAGGAACATCTGTGGGACAGCCGGAACCCTTGGTGGGTCCGGCTGCATCCCCCTGCACCGGAGTTCCCCGCCTGCACAGGCGGGTCAGCCCTGGGCCTTCTGATTCAGCAAGGAGAGGGGCTGTCGCAAGCGCGTGTTCAGGAGAGCAGGAGACGGTTAAGTGACAGCCGCCTGGGGCCTGAGAAATGAGGGCGGATGCGGGAGGGATGGGCTGATCCGGTGGCTGGGGGCCCGTTGGCCCTGTGGAGCCTCAAGGAGGAAGCACGAGTGTCTGGGTTGGCAAAGGTGACCGGAAAACATTCCTGGGCTGGGAGCACTGCAGACAGCCTGGGGGGCTGCTCCACTGTCCCCACCCCCCAACTGGCCCCGGTTTCAGCGCCCCCCGATGGCTACTTTGGCCCCACCTCCGCTTCAGGCTGGGCTTTCTCAGAGGAGGAGTAACGTAACCAGGGGAAACGTTAGAAACCGTCTCTCCCTCCCTGGGCTGAGGCCAGGCCAGAGGCCAGAGGCTGCCAGGTATAGAGTCTCCGGCCCGCCCTGGCGCCCCTTCCTTGCAGGAGTCTGGGCCCGGGTCTTTGGTGGCTGATGGAAACATTTGTCAGACCACAGAGAAGGTGGTTATTGAGAGGCAGGAATTCACGGTCGCTATGGAAACCAGCGAGAGCCTGAAGAACACCCTGACCCCAGGAACGCCCTCCTGTGCCAGTGTTTTTTCATGGAAGCTTTGTAAGCTGGCATCCTGGCGATGGCTGACGTGGGGTCCCCCGATGCTCCCCACCGGCTTCTCTCTCTTGTTCCTCTCCTCTTTGCTCCTTCCGCCTTTCCCTTTCCTGTCTGGGTCGCCTCCCTTCTCCCCAGGAGTGAGTCTCACTGTTTGAGAGCTCTGGCACCCCATGTCCTAGGGAGGCGTGTGGATCGACCTAGGGGTGCGTGTGCACACACGCGTGACTTAGATCCCACTCGGCGGCTGGTGGGTCAGTAGGTGTGAAGCCTGGTGTCACTTTCCAATTTGGGTAATTGTGCTTCTCCGACCTAAGATTTCACTTGGCGGTTCAGTGAGCCGAGCTCGGCGGGGACTGGGCTGGAGAAGTTTCCGCTGCCTCCTGCCTGGAGGTTGCTGCTTTGCATTTGGGTGAGGAGCAAGATTCGCTTTACTAATGCCAGCTGGGGCTCTGGGTCTGGGGTACTCCTGGACCGCTCCTATGGGAAGACTGATCTTTATCCACAGCCGTTTCTGAGCCCTGGGTAAACACACCTTTTGCTAGCTGTTGTGTCATTTAAAACACAAACCAAGTTTAAGTTGAGATGACCTCAGTTTCAAGACTCTCCTAGTTTTCAAGGTTCGAATCCATGCCTCTTCCAAATACATGTGAATTACTCCCTCTGCCCCCCACTATCATATTAGTCTCCCTCCATTACTGCTAGACAAGTCCCATTTTTTATTACTTTTTGGGGCCATACCCAGCTGTGCTCTGGTCTTGCTCCTGGTTTTGTGCTCAGGGTTCTGTCCAGGCAGTGCTCTGGGAATCATATGTGGTGCCACGGTTCCCACCCAGGTTGGGCGTGTGCACGGGCGCACCACCTTAGCCTCTGTGCTGATTCTCTGGCCCCATCCAGTGCTTGAGCTCTGGGTGCGCTGGGGGACACGAGGAAAGCTGGAGACTGAAGGCCTCATAGAGGGGCCGGAGCGATAGTACAGCGAGGAGGGCATTTGCACGCAGCTGACCCAGGTTTGATCCCCGGCATCCCATATGGTCCCCGAGCACCACTAGGAGTAATTCCTGAGTGAAGAGCCAGGAGTAACCCTGAGCATCGCTGAGTGTGACCCAAAAAAAGGAAGGCCCTCATAGATGCTGTGGCTTTGTCATTCACAAGCAGTGACCTTGGACGGTCAGCTGCATGGGAAAAAGATGCCTGAAATATGGACAAAAGCACTTTCCAGTGGGTAGGGTATTGGTCGGTCATTTCATGAGTGTTTCACTGCTGGCCACGAGCTGTATTTTCAGCATCCAAGGCATAGGCAGGGACCGTGCTCAGTTCTTACCTTGTAAGACAGGAAACCATAAGCCCCGGTAAAGGTCTGTGAGTTGAGAGCTTGCAAGAGTGAGGTAGAAACACCATCGGCAGTGTGTCGGGAAGGCGCTTGCCATTTTGCCAAACATTTCTGAGCGGAAATGTTTGAACCGATGCCTGGAGATCGGGGGCACACGGAGCCTAAAGGCCTGAGTTCACGCTTTACATGCGTCCTGGCACCACATGGGCCAGCTGTGGCCCCCAAATCAGACACTCCCCCTCATGAAAGAACAAACAAGCAATAAAAACAAAAGGAAAAGGACAACTGGGTATAGAGTGCTTCAAGTGGTTCTAGGAATAGCAAAGGACAGACTAGGCAGAGAAGGACCTCATGAAGGGGTGTATGTAACTGAACAGCCAGGAGAGGATTGGGACAGATGATAAAAGAGAGTTGATGCATTTTGGAGTATTGTTGCTTTGTTTTGTTTTTGGGCTCATCCCTGCGGTGCTCAGGGGTTACTCCTAGCACTTGTACCACTTGTCTTCCTGTTGTTCATGTTGTTCACTTGTATCACTTGTCTTCCTGTTGTTTGAGTGGCTCCATTCATTGGGAATGAGGTCTAGTATTGTTACTGTTTTGGGCATATTGAGTACACCACAGGAAGCTTGCCAGGCTCTTCTATGGCTCTAGGTTTTCCCCCAGGGGCCCAGTCTTTTTCTATGTCAGACCATCAACCATCCAGGGCCCACGGGAGAGCCCTGGGTGTAGACAAGTCTGTCTCCTGTCTGCCACCTGTCGACGCAGCCGGGCACCGCAGCCACACCTGCAACACCTCGAGGGGCAGGTACTCCTAGCACTGCACTCAGGAAATACACCTGACGTTGCTTGGGATCATATAGGATGCCAGGATCGAACCCAGGCCGGCCACATGCAAGGCCAATGGTTTACCCACTGTACTATCACTCTGGAGTCATATATGCTTTACAAGAGACAGTTGTGGTTGCTCTACTCATCAAGAGTGTGACGTTTTCCACAACTGCTCCCGACTGTCGCCAGGATTTCTGTGCTATAAATGAAGCCAGCACTTGTCTTATAAAACAGTTATGATGATGATGATGATGATGATGATGATGATGATGATTACTATTTTTTAAAGAACTTTGTTCAAATGAACTAGCATTTTCTTCACAGTATCTTGGTGTTGGCAACTATTTTTTTTTCCTTTTAATTCTATTGGACTTAGTTTTGACAATTACCAGCCAAGCAGGCGGCATTAAGATGTTTCAGAAGGCAGAATGAAAGTACAGGCATGCAACTGTGGTGGCTGCTGTCCGGGTTCTCTATGAGAACCAACACATAGAGCGTCCTGATCTGGGCCAGGAGATCAGGAGACTGAACACAGAGCCGGGAATAGCCCCTTGCGCAACACTGGGTGTGCCCCTAAACTCCCTCCCCAAGCCTCTAAAATGAGATTATTTTCAGCCTGGAGATGTAGTTGAGGTGATAGTATGTCTACATTCAAGCAGGTGAAATCCCCTTCACCACACAGACCCTTAAACACCATCACGGGTCCCTTCTGAGCACAAGAGCCAGGAATAGGCCTGGGGCACTGCCAGGTATGAACCCTGAAAGAAAACCACACAAGAAAGAAGATGTTCCCGAGGTGAGAAATGCTCACCTCCCGGGAATCAGTGCAGCCGTGCCAGCCGCAGTCTCAATTTCGCGATGTGCAGCAGACATCTGGGCACCCCATGGCCACGATGCGTCAGCTGCCAAGGTAGAGAGTGGCTGGCGGGCTGGCTACAGAAAAACGGGACCGTCATGGCTAGGGAAGTTGCCATAGGTCGCCTCAGACAGCAGAGCAAGCGTTTGTGTCATTCGGCGACGTCAAATCCAGCCTTTCAAACCCTCACAGGCGCAGCCTATCTTTGTCTTTCCGTGTGCCAGGAGAGAAAGGCTCCATTATGGCACTCCCTGGCACACCCTGCCGGAGCGGCTTTCACACACTGTCTTGTTTTGTGAGCATTTGCTGTGGTAATAGAAGGTCGCTCTATACGTTGCTTTGTTTGGAGGCCGTAGCTTTGAGAACTGGGTTTCTTGTCTCTCCCAAATCAAAGCAGCAAAACAAAGCTGCAATCCCCACCCCCACTCCACCACCAGTTTTTTGTTTTGTTTTGTTTTGTTTTAGTGGTGTTGTGGAGAAGGTGGTTTAAAATCATGCAGAAAATGGTACCAGAAGGAAATGGACAGTCCATTTCCTTCCCTTCCCTGCTAACAGTCTTTTCCTTCAGGGTAGAATTAATATTCATGGTTGCTAGACTTTTTCTGAGCATATGGACATTATACAAATATATAAATGTTACTGGCGCCTGCTCGAGCAAATCGATGAATAACGGGATTCAAGTGATCAAGTGATGGGCATTGTCACAGCCACCTAGACAAGCAACATCTCTGTACGTCCATCGCGCATGCAGACATACGTTTGTATCTGCTGTAAGTTTATGTGCTCTGGCAATCCCTTTGCACCTTGGTGTTGATAATTTGATTTTTTACTTAAGTAAGTAGATGAAACTGGGTTGGATCACGTTCTGTCTAGTACTTAGAAATGTACCTTAGTTTCTCTAATGGCTTTTTTGAATTCTGTTGCCCCAATTCCTCTATTAATAGACACTGAATATCTTGGAACATGATCTTTGCCTATTGTAAATGTGCTGCCCCTGGGGGGAGCCATTCTTTGGAGTGAGTCGCTGGAGGAACTGTGTGTCACAGCATGCCGGGTGTGCCGGGTTGCTCTCAGACCCTTGAATCCGCTGTTTCTGCTGATAGCTCAGGAGGTTATTTGTGCTCTCAAATCCTTGTCAACACTGGGTTATCTTACCTTAATTTTAGGCACTCTCAGACATGCGAATTGGCACTGATGGTTTGCCCGGAAATGCATTAAATGTCCTGTGAGTGATTTTGTGCTTGGAAGTGAAGTATTAATTACTTTTAACATGGGTTGCGCATATGTAGGGAAAAACAAATCAAAGCAGCAAAACAAAGCAACAAAGCAAAACAAAGTTAGAAATCGAGGAAAACAAAGAAAACCAATGAATCGTCCTTGGTCTCTTATGTATGAAAGATTTTCCTTTCGTCTCCTTGACTCTTTATGGATGTTGGCTTCTGGTGTGCGTGGAGTGCGTGGCAGTGTAGCCGTGGCGGAGGCACGAGCTTTGCGCTCAGGTTTTGACTATGTGGGGCAGACTTGTCACCCTGCGGCAAGTCATTTTACCAACCTGAGCTCCTTTTTAAACAGATACTGTGTTTATCATTTGATTGTTAGGAAAATCAAACTGGAAATGGGGGTAGAAAAAACACCCAGTGTATCCAGTGGCCTAGAATGGCCTTGGATTCAGTGGCCTTGTATGAGGGGGTGGATGTGCAGTAAGGTCGAGTTAGCAATGTTTTACTATCCTGACCCTTCTTCAAGGTAGAACATTTCAGTCATCATCGTACAAGGCTGTAAGTGTTCTCTGTTCTATTCATTCTGGGGTCATTAGTTGGCTTTAAGACAGTCTTGATGGATATGGAGGAGGTATCTTTGCTGGAGCTGCACTGAAACGGGCTTGATGCATTGTACAGTGCTCAGGAAAGCTGCTTAAGGAGAATCTGAGGGCAGAGGAAGAATCCCGGGACTTGGCCGAGCTGAAAGGAGACTAGCATGCCAGTTCTCGGTGTGGTTAGTGTGGCTCAGCTTCTGCTGGCCTCCTAGTGTCTCTGCTAAGGTGAGTGGATGGGAAGCCCTGGTTCTCGAAGAGGACTAGTCTCAGTAACATCTACAGAGTCTCAGTAACATCTACAGAGTCTCAGTAACATCTACAGAGTCTCAACATCTACAGACAGTGTTGCGTGTTTCTGTTGGAGCAGCGAGGAGGCTGGTATAATTGGCATCCAGTGAGTATAGTCCGAGGTGATGCTAAACCTCCAGTGGTGAACAAGACAGTGTCTCCCCCCCCCATGAGAAATTTCTGGTTTGGAATGACAGTAGTTGAGAAGGCCTGGCCGGAGGAAACGGCTCACTGGGCCATGAGATGAGGGTAGTGAAGGAGGGCCGGAGAGAAGGTACAGCAGGTAGCGGACTTGCCTTGCACGTGTCTGGCCCAGGTTCGGGTCCCTGGCACCCCACGTGGTCCTTTGAACCTACCAGGAGTGACTCCTAAGCTCATAGCCAGGAGGTAAGCCCTGAGCACTGCCTGGTGAGGGCCAAAAACCAAAAACCAAAAAAGAGATAGTGAAGGGGGTAGGGGGTGGATGTGCACCATCACTACCAGGATTCTGGGATGTGCCACAGATGAAACCTGTCCAGAAAGGAACTCCGCCTCCAAGAAATCCCTTTGTTCTCCACGGCAGATGAAGGACAGGTCCAGGCTCTACAGTGGTTCTGAAGGACCAGGTTGATTACCTCAAGGCTGCTGAAACCCTGGAACATTCTAGTTTGTGTCTCAGTGTTTACAGACTCCTAGGATAGACTTTACCTGTCCCTTCAGAAGTTTATTCATTCACCAAGTTCTCTTCAGTGACGGTCACCCCAAATCCTGTTCTGAGCAGGAAAGGGGACACAGTGGAGGATTTGCCCTGGATTTTGTTATTATCTTTGCTTGCAAATGCTCAGAAGTCCATTTCGGACCATCTGAATTGGATCATTTGAAAAGGGCATTTCAGACCAATGGACACAACTGAAGGGACTTGTTGTAGAGGCACAGGGCAACTTCTGTCCTGGTTCAGGGAGTCCGGCGCACTGGGCCTGGATCCCCAGGTGGAGGCCGGGTCTGCCCCCCCAACGCCCCATTCTCAGACCTTCATGTTCCAGTGCCGTGCTCCAGCCTGAGTCCCAAGAGTACATGCCACTGGTGTAAGTCACCAACCCTCAGTGAGCCTGTCTCCGGCCCACCTCCTTCCCTTCCTGGGGGCTGCAATTGGCTTCACTTGCCAATTAAATGCTTCAACTCTCGAGTTGTTCCTTTAAGGACAGCTGCAGGCTGGCACCTGCCCGTGTGCTTGTGCCAAGTCTGAGGTAGGAGGGCAGATGAGAGGGGGAGCGGAGTGGGCCGAGGCTTCTCTGGAGAGACTGAAGCTGATCCCGCTGTGCAGACGAGCTCTTCTGTAGGTGCAACAGGGAGAGGCAGAGGCTGTACCACCCAGGAGCTCAGGTGAACTGTGGGAGCGTGTCAGAGGGGGACTAGGTGGCTGGGTCCCTCTGCTGAAGTAGCAGCTGTCGACATCAGCAGCAAGTGCCTCATGAGGACGCGTGTTTGTGGATAAAGCGGAAGCAAAAGAGCTGCTTCTCCAGTGCCACCGAGAATGGGGATTTGAACCCTGCCCTGCAGCTCCCCAAGATTAAAAACATTGGGAAATCTTTTCTTCTTTTTTAATGTATGCGCATATCTTGTAACTCTGACAAGGACAAAATGGCTGAGAGCAAGGTTGATGGGGTTTAGTTTGCTAAAGAGCGTTGGAAATTGCCCTTATCCGGGTGTCCTAAAGCGAGGACAGGCACTGGCTTCCAAGGCCATAGCACTTGTGTGTGTTTGTGCATGTATATGTGTGTATGTGTGTATATGTGTATATATGTGTATATATGTATATATGTGTGTTGCATATGTATGTGCGTGTATGTGCAAGTATGTCTGTTCTTTATTCTACAGAGTAAAGAACCAACTATAGGTTGAATGAAACCATGTGAACACATTTGAGGTGTGTTTATTTAAATATAGATGCATGTGGATGGAGAATTGCCACAGGGGTTAAGGCACTTGCCTTGCATAATGGACCCTGGTTTGGTCCCCATTTCCACAGGCTTCCCTGAGTATTGCCAGGAGTGATCCCTGTGCGCAGACCCAAGGGTACGCCCTGAGCACACCTGAGTGGGCCCAAGTGCCAAAAATGAAAAAGTCTTCAAAAAGAAATCATGGACACGTATATGGATGTCCTTCGAGAGCACACAGGCGTGAGGACAAGACTGTGACTCCCAGCAGCACTCACATCTCTGTGCCATCCCAGTGGCACTGTCGTTGGGATCCTGGTGCCACGCGGGGAGCTGGCTCCAGAAGACCTCAACCAACTGCGCAAGCCACCACCAGCCACGCGGCCGGGGATGCTGCAACGATAATGACTTCCAAGGTCGGGAAAGGGATTTAAAGAGAGTGAATGAAATACGCGGAACACAACTTAACACAATCACAACTAAACACAATCGAGGGGCTGCGCAGCCAATGGAAGAAGCTGGAAGTAAAACCAGTAAGCTTGAAGATAAAGTGGAAACAGAGACAGACAGAGAGAGAGAGAGAGAGGAGAGAGAGAGAGAGAGAGAGAGAGAGAGAGAGCAGCAAGAGAGAGAGAGAAAATGAAAAAAAAAACACACTCCAGGGCTGGAGTGCTAGTAGTACAACAGGAGAGGCGTTTCCCTTGCATGTGGCTGACTTGGACTCCTATCCCAGCATCCCTTTGATTCCCTGAGCACCACCAGGGTAATTCCTGAGTGCAGAGCCAGGAGTAACCCCTGAGTATCCTAGAAAGGATTTTCAGCTCTACGAAAACCCAAAAAGCAAAAACTAACTAAAATATATAATACAAATGGTAGAATCCAAATTGTATTTTCCTATCCTGCTTTTATTTATTTTTCTTTATTTATTTGTTTTTGGTTTCGGGGCCACACCTGGCAATGTGCTAGGGTTTCTCTTGGTGCTGTGCTCAGGAATTACTCCTGGCAAGTGCTCGACCATATGGGATGCTGTGCGCAACGCTTAACACCCTACCGGCTCATGGGAAAGTTATAGCCAAGTAGTTCAGGATCACGTCACAAGCGCCCAACCTCTATCAGTGTCGGAGACCGCGCCCTCTAGGGCCACTGTCCTCACTCGTAAGGAGGAGCTGAGTTTCCGGAAACCTTCCAGCTCCCATGGTCCTCCCCTGGCAAGACTCAGCACATCCTCTGGGAAGCTGCAAGCACCCCTTGACCCCCTTCCAGTGCCTTGGGAGGGCGCCCCGCACACCACTGCAGGCAAGAAGCAGCTGTGGAACGTTGTTCTTGTCCTCCGGGAGCTCAGCCAGGCAGGGGGTGGTTCTGCCTGTGAGGCAGCATCGCCCCTCTGAATCTGTAGATTTCTCCCACCAGAGGGATTCTGATGATTTTCTGGGCTTCTCCATTACAGGGAGGGAAGCCGAGTGCAGAGCGGGGCCCCGTTCAGCTTACTGCCCCGGAGTTGCTGGAAACCTTACCCTGGCACTCGGGCTTACCTTTCCTTCCTTCTAGCTTACGGGTTTTTCCTCGCGAGATGGGTTTTTTCGACCTTCACTGCCCGAGTCATTCTCTCAGTGGACACTCAGCTGGCCACTGTCTCTTTGACTTCTGGAGCTGACCCAATATTCCAAATTTGGGTTATTTGTCTTCGAGTCCGAGACAGGATTTTCAACTCTTCAAGGCATTAATGGGATCCTACAGAGGTGTCAGGTCGAGGGCCACCAGCCCCCACATTCTTTTGTTTTCCTTTCTGTTGTCTAAAAACAATATAAATGAGTATAGTATAGTGTAGTGTAGTGTAGTGTAGCCTAAGTGTAGTGAGTAGTGTAGTATAGTATAGTATAGTATAGTATAG